>CAKNXH010063806.1:0-11024 GCA_932178445.1 Andricus quercusramuli
CGTACGTGTTTTCACATTTTCACGAATAATGGTAAGTTGATGGTTATCTTCACATTAAATATTTTTTCGTGTAAATTCAAGAACACATAAACTTTATTTTATTATCATGCGCAACGTATATTTTTTCCAATTTTTTTAAAATGAATTCATTCCTTTTCAGCCATTTTTTGTGTAATCGGAAATAATTTTGAGATAGATCAGCCCCTAAAAGTTCTTCGACAAATTTTAGAAAATGAAATTCAATTTTCATTCCGAGAAAATTGTTCTAACTGGTTTTGTTCGCTAGAGAATAACTTTTTTCGAAGAAACGAAAACATGAAAACTTAATTTAATTATGACCATTATATATATTTCCAAATTTGTCGGCCGGGATTTAATCCTGTTTGGCAATTTTTTGTGTAATGACATATAATTTTCGGGTTGTTCACTCCTATACAATTTTTTCCACAAATTCGAGAAAATCACAATTTTGATCTCTCATTGTGAAAATATTTTTCCTCTTAGTTTCATTGTGAAACATACTGCTGTTATATGTGAAACAATTAAATGGGTATTTAGTACTCTATTTTTTCGAGGCGGTTTTCAGACACAAAAACCTGATTAATGCAGATAAAAAAAATATATGTGAGAATCAAGAAAATTAGAGGCGGACACACCAACCTAGGTTTCCTAGGTTCCCAGGTTTCCTCATATTTTTATGCTACATCTGTATAAACTTGAAAATTGAATTTTCATGCTGACACTTCTATTTACTGCTTGTAGTATGACAGTGTGATATAACAGTTTGAACATATGTGCGTGGTATATATTATGATAATTTTGCCGGTTATAAATACGACGATTTCGACCAGCATTCTTATCATTGTCTGAACATTCAGATCCCGAAAAGCTGTGTTCAACTTTTTCAATTCCGCATCATGAGGGGAGCAGTCATATTCTCGTTCCTAATACTAGGTAAGTGATATTTACAAAATACACAAATTTATAAATATATCAGCTTTATTTATTTATGTATTTTATAACTATCACTTACTTAGTAGTAGAAACGAAAATATGACTACTCCCCTTATGATGCAGAATTCCCTCATGATCACTTACCTAATAGTATAAACGAAAACATGAATGCTCCCCACATGATGCGGAATTCTCTCATGATCACTCACCTAGTAGTAGAAAGGAGAATATGACTGCTTCCCTCATGATGCAGAATTGAAAGAGTTGAACACAGATTTTCTGGATCTGAATATTTAGACAATGATTTACTTTTTTCTCATTTACCAGCGGAGAAATTGCCCAATTTGATCCTGATTCCCGACGTGGCACCGATCGAGTTAGCTCAATGCGGCCCTGATCATGGCTACTGTTGTGGTCCTGGTCGGGGCCACATCTTCTTCTTCATCTTCTTCTGTGAATCATAGTCAGTTTAAAAATTTTTAAAAATTAGAAATAATTAACTTTAAAATTACTCCCTGTCTTAATCAGTGAATATTCAACTAATTGTTAGTTCAGTGTCTAAGCTAAAGTTGATTAGTTGAATTTAAGTTCTCACATGTGAAGAACATAAGAAACGAGAAAAAAATAAAAAAAGCTTCAATTTATTTGAACAAAATATCTACAAATGTATGTTTACTGACGCAATAAATTAGTTGATAAATATACAATTATCAAGTTAATATTAATTATTGTAGGTATTTTTTAAATCTGTTGAGAGTTTATACTTATTTAGATTTGAATTTTCCGCGCTAATCTCGAATGTATTCGATTAGTCTTCCGTTCGATTACTTGGCAACGAACGGACGGAAGGAAGACAACTTTGTGAAAGTGACGAACAGTAAACAGATAAACCGGTAAAGTCATGTGGATAAATCGCTTTAAATAATTCTCAATCAATCTTGTTGATCATTTGAGCAAAGTTTTTAGACCAGGGTGAGGTGTTCATATCAAACTAGAATTATCCAGCTGTCTAAGATTTCCGAGAGGGAACTTCGAGGAAGCGTCCACATATTGAAGATCATTTATTGTTCGTTTTTGTGTAAAAATGTTAGATAGATTGAGAATTGGGATCCAGAATTGGGACCAATTGTACAAAAAGATCCCACTCTTCTTCTCAGTATGCTATGAAGGCACGTATAGACTTAATGCTGTAACTTTTTGGCATTATAACCTCACTTTTTTATTCTTTCCTCCACGTGCCAAAAAACTTTTCAATCAAATATTCCAATTTTCGAACAAAAAAGATAAAGTTGAATCAAATATTAGAATTTTCAAGAATGAAAAAAAAATTTATAGAAAGCAGTTGATTTTTGTACAAAAAATTGCATTTACAACCAAAAAATATAACTTTCCTATCGTAAATGCTGAATTTTCAATACAAGAGTAAAGTTTTTAAGCTGAAAAGTCTAATATTTTATAAAAAAGCGACTTTTAAATAAATAAATACATTTTTAACAAAAAAATCATTTTCAATGAAAAAGATACATTTTTAACAAACCAGTTGAATTATCAACCGAAAAGTTGAACTGGCAACAAATAAGGATAATTTTCTACCCAGAAAGACGACTTTTCAACAAAAAATATGAACTTTTCACCAAATCGTTGAATTTTCAACAAACAAGATTAATTTCCTAACCAAAAAGACGACTTTTCAACAAAATTCTTGAATTTCCTACCAAATTATCGAAGTTTCATCTCATAAAATATGCATGACAAAGTTTCAATTGAAAACGGAATAGTTGAATTTTCAGATAAAAACTCTGATAAAAAATTAACTTTGAGCAAAAATACCAATTTTCAAAACGACAACTTTCAGAATATTACTTAGCTATATGTATTTTTCCTTATATGCTCAAATCGATCTTTTGGGAGTACAAACCGCCACCGGAAATCGGGGTACTAAATATTCATTTAATTCTGTCAAAAATCCAATTCAAATTTGATTTTCGTTTGTTTTGGTGAAAATTAAAAAGAAAATTCTTCCGTAATTTACACGGAACAGCATCTTGTTTTACGAAATGCCTATAACTTTCATTATAATCTGAAAAAGTGTCGTGAATATAACAATTCAAAGAAAAGTCGGCCTTCAATTTCAAAATGGTCTAGCTTCCAGAATTCTCAAAATTGTCGAAAATCCTTTGGCCACAAAACATTACCCATAAAGCACTACAACTCTACTAAGTTTAATTATAAAATCCCGCGAAATTGTGTGAAATCTAATATTTCTTAAATCCCTTGAAATATTTGAAATCCTGTTGGATCCGCTCAGATCCTTTAAAATCCTTTAGAATTATTTTTCAAGGAATTCCTTAAACATCATTTAAAACATTTAACATTTTTGGAGATTTTCTGGAATCCCTTTTGATCTTTTAAAATTTTATTTTTTTAAAATTTTTATTTTTATAATCTAAACCTCGAGAATCAGTATTGTTATTTTGAGTTACAAAATATCGTAAATGGTTTTTGTCGAAAGTTTGTCATTAAACACAAAAAATTATAATTAACTCAAATCCTGTAAAAAATCTCCCAAAATTCCAGGTTTCTAATATAATATATTTTAGATTATATATAATATATTTTAGATTAAAGATATTGTTGATGGTTGTATTATTTTTTGTAATTCTAAGAATATTTTAAGTATCAGAAACCGTGGTATTCGAAAACAGTTTCAAGAATAAGTTTACTACCTAAACTAAGTGTTTGCCTTCAGGGTCGCAGTATTGTATTTTCGATGTCATATCCTTCGATCCATCTAGGACTTTCCAAAAACCGTATTATTTCAAGTTAGCATTTATGGTAGTTTTACAACTTAAGCCTGACCAGATGTCTTCAATATTACAGCTGCGTCTTTTCTACTTAAACATTGTGTTTCGTCTTATCCGTTTACAGCCATAGCTTCAGAATTTCTCATTAGGTGATGGGACTAATTGTAAGCTTCCCAGGCAGACCCTTTTTCTTCCTGACCTGGCCCAGCACTCCCCTTCCACCTTAGGGTAAGATGCGCTCATGTATCGGCAATTCTGACCAGCGGCTGTCAGTCCGAAAACGAATCTCTTAGACTAATGATCGTGACAAAATCCATGTATCGCAGTAACTTAAAATTCAATTTGTACTTTGCATTTTTCACCACGATTGTCTCTTTCAAAATAAATTCCACAGTATTTAATGTATTCAACGTGTACCATTTCATTTCGTTCAATCTCCTCAACGGCCAAAAAGAAATTGGATTTCACAGATTCGTGAAGTAGAGCCTTAGCATCCCGAATAACGAATGATTCGAGCAGTTAAGGTTTCTCATCGTATTTTCTTGTGATTATTGAAAATGTTAAAAGGAAGTCTGATATAAATAACTAGAATACCAGTAGGTCAAGTTATTTTTGGATATAAAAAAGCATTCGTATATAATTTCATATTACAATAAAAAAAAATAATGCATGCTTGAAAAAGTTCCCTGACAATTTTAGGTTTTGCAGGTGATTAGACAATATGACAATTTTAATTGGAAAATTCAAATGAAAAAACTCAGTCCAGATAAAAATCTTGATAAAAGTCTACCATTAAATTTTGAATTCGGAATTCATCTCTTTCCGTTAAAAATGTTATATTTGTTTGAAATGATTCCGTGAAATTTTTTTAATTGTTTATTTACAAATTAACTTTTCCATCTGAAAACTCATTTTATTGGTTTAAGATTGAACCATTATGTTTAAAATTGGCTACTTTTGGTTAAAAACTGGTCATTCCTAATTAAAAATGTAAGAATTTGGCAAAAATTGTATGTATTTGGTTGTACATTCATTCGTCTTTTTAGGTAGACAATTAATCTTTTCAATTGAAAATTTAGCTATTTGCTCAAAAGTTAATACACTTTGTTAAACATTTATTTAATTAGTTAGTTAATTATTTTCTTAATTTAAAAGTATAACTTTTTTGTTCAAGAATCGTTTTTTTTTTATGGAAATAATTTTCGTCAACTGCAAATTTAACTTTTCCATTATTGGTTAGAAATTGATTGTTTAAAACCTTTCTGGTTTGAAAATTCAACCATTCTGTTAAAAATGTATGTATGTTTTCAATTTTCAAATGTCCATTTGGTTGAGGAACTATTGTCTCAAAAATACGTATTTTTTGGCTGTGCTCAACTGTATTTGATATAAAACAAAATATCTTTTGGTTGAAATATTACCTATTAAATTTTTTCTTGAGAACTCGTCTTCCTGATTCAGTTCTACTGCTTTTGATCAAAAATTTAAATATTTTTTTGGTTGAAGTATCAGCTATTATATTTTGCTGAAAATTTTTTTGATTAAACATTTAACTACCTGGCTGAAAATTGAACTTCATTGTCAAGTCTTTTTTTTTACATTCTTAACACTAATTTACCAAATCGAAAAATTTTCCGCCCACCACCATGTTGGGCAAAATGGCTGTAAACTAGTGTAATTTTAATTGAAATTAAAGTTTTTCGTTGATTGAATTATTTTATTCAAATTTTAATTATTTTGTTAGAATTCAACTATTTTGTTTCAAATTGAACTATTTTGTTCAAAATTTAAATATTTTATTGAATATCCAATTATTTTGTTGAAAATTTAACTGTTTTTTTGAATAGATGTATTCTTTTTGAAAAGCATGCTTTTGGACAAAATCAAAAAATGTATAATTTGTTTATGAATCATTTGAAATTTTCTCATGAATCTTAAGATATTTTTTTATTCTCTTGGAACATTTGAAAATTCTGAAAAAGTTTCTAAATTTTTTGTTCGAAAACTTCAAGAATCTCCATTTTCGTTTTAGCTCGTTTTAATTTTTTCGAATTTTAAATTACTTCTTATTCTTTTAAGGACTTTGAAAAATGTGCTAAACTTACTCGAATTTATTCTAAAATTTTGTAATCTTGCAAAATTACAAAATTTCAAATTTTTTGTTATCTTTTTCAAATGTCTCTTAAAATTCATTTTTTCAAAACAAATAACCATTTTAAATTTCCTTAGGAATCGAAAGAAATTTTTTATTCTCCTGAAACCTTTCAAAATTTCTAAAACACTCCATGCTTTTTAAATCTTCAAAAATTAAATTTTTTTTTGAAATCTTCTCAAGATTTAAATTATTTCTGAATCTTTTTAAACCTTCCAAAACTTCTAAATATCTTTTGAAGAAAAAATGAAATCCATTTCAGTTAAAATATAAAACTTATCCGTTATTTTTCAGTTTTGAATAAAAAAAGAACTACTTCGTTTTTCTTGTAAATGTTCGGCTTTGGATTTAATTTTAGATAAAATTATTAAAATACCAGTACAATGTTAAAAATGTGTTCGGGGAGGGGGGTGTTATAAAAATAAAAAATATTTTATCACAAATGTTGATACATCAAAATTTTATTGATCTCCATTAATAACTAGTCTCCGTCCATAGATTTATTCTCTGATATAACAGTCTTAAAAATTCTACAAATCATTTTTGCGTAGACTCACGACAAACAGCAATACTCTGATTTATTTATTTTTCGAAAACTTTCTCATTACCGAAAATGATCGAGTAGAGAAAAGTAACAAGTATTTTACATAGAAATTTGCAGCAAAAGCAATCATTTTTAATTTATGAAACATTGATTTCTTTACGATCGCCAATTCATTCATTTCAACCAAATCTGATGAATAATCGAAAATTCAAAGCATGAAAGTAAATAATTGTCGATTTTTTTTACAAATGATTAGTAATTATTAAAAAAGTGGGAAGGATTTAGGTTGATACTTGATTAGCTGAGAGAAAATTGAGTCTTAAAAATTTTTATTTACCAACACTAAATGTTCCTTATACTGCAAGATAAAACTTATTTTTTGAATCTTTTTCTCAATTTCTGTTAATTCTAAGAGCAATTTTCATAATTGCTGTTGCTGCATTATAATACTTCTCACTAAAAATCACAATTTCGAACAGAGAAAAAGAGCCAATTGAGCCCAACTAACTTGGCCTTGTAATTAAAAATGTTGTACTTATTCCACATAATGAACACTTAGTATAAACATCTTTATGATCTTATTTCAATGAGCTTGAAGTTCTGAACGTTCAAATGAACGACATTTTTATTGGATTTATTTAAAAACTCTTAGTTCTCTTATGGTTTATTTATAAATAAAATAATTCATCCTTTTTTATTATTTAACTGAAACAGAATTGAAAGTTCTGACGTCGTAACTTAGTAAAATATTTGGTATAAATAGTTTGATTGTTATTAAGAAAAGGTCTCCAAATTTCACAAATAAATGTCTTAGAAACTTGAAAACATAAAAATCAATAAACACGCATAATCATTTAATTTTTTCCAAAATTCGTTCATCACTTTATTGTGATATACTTCAAGTTCAAATAAAATATTTTCTCAGTAGTATAGCGGCAAGAATTTTACAGCACTTACCGACCGAGTAAGGTTCCGTTCGATGCTGAGTTACCGACATGAGAGAATAACCATCAGTCGGTACGTGCCATGGCACGCTCATAGCTATACTACTTTTCTTAGAGATCAGTTTATCATATGCTTAAGTTGATCAAAATTTTGTTAGTTTTTTCGAAGATTTCGAAGTTTATAAATTTCATGATTATCTTTACAGGTTTTTAGGAACTTTTGTGTGAAATAAGAGATCGTTTTCTAAATAAAAAACAACTATTTACACCACATTTTTGTTTGAAGTCGTAATCCACGTTGGAAACTACATCGTAAGTAATATAGTTATGAGAGCGCCACTTCACTTACCGACCGAATAAGATTCTGCTCAATACTGAGTTACCGACAGTGGGTAGTACCTACGGTCGGTAATGCAGATTCCCGATAGTTTCTTATTTTTACCATCGGTTGGTAAGTGAAGTGACTCTCTCATAGCTATACTACTGAACGTCGTTTATGGCGTCGACATTTTCAATAGGGTTCAAGATGGATTTAAGTTGAGAAAAATTGTCATCATTCGAACGCTCGAAACTTTCCAAACATGTTGCCTCGAACGAATAACAATGAACACTTCTCACTCCGAGAACCAACTCAAATGATTCCTTTTCTTCATTTCATCTACGAATTTTCACACTTGTCACACCGTACAAGCAAAACTAATATATTTAAACGAAAGGTAGTGGTGAAAAAGTACGTTTTCGTAGACCTCCTTGATCACTCAAGTGATCGGAAATCGATAAAATCGAACTTACTCACTACCTTACAGTCTACAAGATCTCCTAGCATTTCAAACGTCACATTCAAACGACGCTCCCTCTGTTCTATTTACTAGGATATATTCAAATTATACAAAAAGATTGTCAAAATTCAACTTATCTCATTGTGATCAATTTTATCTCGAGGGCCGTTCAAAAACTACGTCACGTTTTTTTTTTGAAAACTTTGTCCATCCCTCTATTTCGTCACGGATCATCACAGAAAGCTCAAATCCTCCAGGGTATTGTCAAAAATATGAACTTCCCCTCCCCTTTCAGCTCAAAAAATTTTTTTCCGATTTTATATAATAAACGCCTAAAACAAAATATAAAAAACACAAATATAATATTTTAACAGACTTCACACCTTAAAATAATACCTTTCAAAACAGGGAAAATAGGGTGGGTTTTCACGAAAATAGGGGAATAATAGGGGAATAAATTCTTTCCAATAAAATTAATGTACATGTACCATTTTGATTGAAATTTTTTTTTGTAATTGTAGACAAAGCAGTTGCATTTACAACCTATTTTTCAACCTAAAAAGTTGAATTTGCAAACAAAGTAGAGTCAACTTCAACCAGAAACAGTTGCATTTTTAAACAAATAGTTGAATTTTCAAGCCAAAAAGACAAATTTTCTGTAGACAGTTGAATTTTCAACATAAAATACGAATTTTCAAGAAGAAAAGCTAATTTTGTAACAAAGATGTTCAACGTTCATCGGAGTAGCTAAAAATAGTTGATATTTCTACCATTAAAAGCTTTAATTTCAAATCAAAAACAGTTTAATTTAACTGAAAAAGATGAATTCTCAACAAAATATATAATAGTTGATATTTCAACCAATAAAGATGATTTATTAACCAAGAAGATTTATTTTCAATAAAAAAAGACGAATTTTGAACCAAATAGTTAAATCCTTAACAAAAACTGATTATTTTCAACCAGACAGTTTCACAAAAATGCAAAAATATCAAATTTCTACCAAAGTAGATGAATTTTCAACCCAAGAATGGAATAGTCAAATGAAATCTTCTAAAATGAAATAGTAACATCTTGAATTTTAAACTAAAAACGATGAGTTTTCAACCAAAAATTGAATAGTTGAATTCCCAGTTAAAAAAATTAATTTTCAACAAAAAACAAACGAATTTTCAACTGGATCTTCAACTGATGAAATGAATTTTCAACAAAGTAGTTCAATTTTCAGTCGAGTAGTTGTATTTTTAATAAAGAAGAATTATTTCTTCCCAAAAAAGACGAATTAAAAAAAATAGTTGAATTTTTAAGCAAAAAGGATAATTTTTCTACAAAACAGTTGAATTTCCAACCCGAAAACATGAATTTTCAACAAAAAAGTTCATTTCCAACCAAAAAGGTTAAATTTTGAACTAAAAACGATCAATTATCAACCAAAAAAGGAATAGTTAAAGTTTCGGTTGAAATAATTAATTTAAAAAAAAATAATTTTTAACGAAAAAGTTACATGTTAATCCAATAAAATGAATGTTTAACAAAGTATTTAATCCTTTAAACAAGTAATTGAACTTTGAACGAAAAAGGATGAATTTTTGATGAAAAATTTAATAGGTGAATTTTCAACTAAAAGCGATCAATTTTCAGGCAAAAGTGTGAAGAATTTTCAATGAAATATTTAAATCCTCAACCAAATAGTAGAATTTTTAACCAAAATATATTTATTTTGTTGAAAAGCTGTCTTTTTTAGAATTAGTCGTCATTTTTCAGTTAAAAGTTCATCATTTCGATTCAAGTTTTTTTTGTTCGTTAAAAACTAGGGTTTTTAACTAAAAATTTTAATTTTTGGTTGAAAATTAACTTTTTAATTGAAAATTATTATTTTTGTGTTGAAAAATCAATTGCATTGTAGAAAATTCTTCTTTCAGGCTTCAACATTCAACAATTTGGGCGAAAATTCCGTTTTTCCAGTTGAAAATTAATTTTTCGAAACGAAGATGTAACTATTCGATTTTGGGTTAAAAACGGATGTTCTTAATTCAACAATTTAACTATTGTGTTCAAAACTTATCTTATTTTTATTTTGGTTTTTCGGAAAAAAATTTTGTCGAGAGTTAGGATTTTTGGGATTTTCTATCTTTTTTGCGATTTCGGAACGTTATAAACACCATGAAAAAAATGTTTCTCATGAATAAAAAATAATAACATGTTTCTTCGGTTCAAGCTGAAGAAATTTCAGGTTCGAATCAATCCAAAAAACATGTTTTGGTACATTTAAAAACAATTTCAATAAGGAAAATTTTTTCTTTGAATTATTACAATTTTTAATTGTAAATTTCAAAAAGACAACTAAAGATATTTACCGATTGAAAAATTTGTTTCTTCACTTATTTTGGATGCCGACCCACAAATTGTAACTCAAACAATTCGACTAATTTTAGTATTTTCACTTCGCTCTACTGAAGAGAGAAGTTTTACATTTACATCGAAAGTATCAAATTTCTAAAAATAATTTCTTTAATAGCAGAAATCATTGAAAAAGCATTGGAAATTATTTAAAAAATGTAACATTTGTTATACAAAGATTTTTTTCCTTTTCGAAGTGTAAAAATAAATGTTTAATCTTTTCCCTATTTTCCCCCTTTTTCGTCAGAAAACTATCCTATTTCCCCTTTTTTTGAGCTCCTTTTGCGCTGTGAACCCTGTTATAAGTTTGAACTATTTTTTCCAATTTGTAAAAATGGCAAAAAAACGTACGTAAGAGCAATAAGTAAGACAATTAAATAATGATAGTCCTGCCAACGTTTTGTTTTTGTAGTTAATTGCTTTTATGTAAAATAGGGGGGGGGGGGG
>CAKNXH010063806.1:11124-22791 GCA_932178445.1 Andricus quercusramuli
CACCCTTTTTTTTTTTTCTGTGGCCCCCCTTGGAAAACCCCCCCCCTCTGTGTCAAATTTTGCAAAAAAACCTGTTACCCCCCCCCCCCTCCCTCCTTCCCCTCTTTGGCACTGTGTCGTAGTTTTTGAATGGCCCTTCACTGACCTTAATACGCTTTCTAACTTTGCAACTTTATTAACCTGCAATGCAGTTTCCAGCGCTATCATGAGCAATGTTACGATTAGTGTTATTCGTTTCATCTGTTAGAAAGAGTGAAATCACCGACATTAATTAATTAAAATTTTCCAATAAAAATGTTACCAGTCTTTCTAATAGACGAAATATCTGACACTAGTTACAAAGTGACGTTAAGGGCATTCATTTGAATGCGGTTTTGAGGGGTCAGATTTTATGGACAAACGGTTTAATATTTTTATCTAATTTTTTGCATCCGTATTCTAAATTTCATTCTCTTTTTGCTATCAGAGCCATTTCCTTCAGTAAAACTGTTTCTATTTTATTTTAACATTAAAAGAACGCAATTACAATGCGCCTGGAATTAGGCAAACTGGGAGGGTGCGTCATGTTAGATTTCTCTGCGCGTCCAAAGTTATCAATACTGCAGCTCAGGGCACCTGGCCCAATTGACGTTTTTAATATATTATATTCAGTTCTAAATGCCTCAAGTTGAATTCTCAACCAATTAGTTGAGTTTTCAACCGATAATAGAGGGAACAGTGGCTACTGCAGAAAACTTGCTTACCTTCATACGCGCTGCGTAAACTCGAACGTAAATCAGAAAAAGCTAAAACGCCGCACCACATTAGGTTTCTTTTCATCATCGGCATTATAACTCCACTTTTTTAATTTTAAAACAAAACAGAAACAGTTTCACTGAAGAATATCTTAAAAAAGTTAAATTAGACCCCGCGAAATCCGGATTCAAATGAACGCATACACCCAGCCACTGGTTAATATTCTACCCCTTTTTAAAAAATGCCTAGTTCCTCTTTAGCCTGCAATCATAACGTACCCGGAAACTCCACTCTTTCTTCAAAAATAGGTTACTTTAGTTACGTTTGATTTTTGGAATTGCTGCAGATTAAAAAATCCTAAGGTATAAATCTTTTCTTTAGGTGAACTTGTGAGTTCCGGATTTCACCAGGTACATCACATCTCGAGTTGCAACTATACAGCTTCTCATAACCAACGAGACTTGAGCTTCCGCCCTTTTTGATCGGACATGAACCGACAATTCCTCATTGTCAGTTTCCTGCTCTTTACGCAGCAGAATTTGTACGCCATTATCTTCACGAAGTCAGCGAAATTTTGAATCTCGTCAAAACTTCTCTTCGGAATGCCTTGCGTAATGCCCGGCAGTTCGCCTTTTCTCAGCTTCGAAGCCGAGGCGGACAATTGACAGTTTTGACAACCAGGGTCGTCTTTCCAATTACCGATCACTCGGGTATACTTTCCAAGGTTGTTGTTGTCAGCCGTCATATGAGGAGACACAACTTGTTTCTATTTTTCCTTTCCGGAATCAGTTCCTTGGCTTTTCCCGTGTCTTCCGAATTGCTCCTGGAGTACAAGGATCTGCTGAGTCGATTCCTGACACCTTTAGTTAATGTTCTTCCGCCCTTCCTCAGAGAGGCGAATCGCCCTAGGGCTGAAGACTTCGCAGCTTCTGGAACCTGATCCGTGAATCCTTCCTTCTTTTCTGTGTGAACACAGTTTAAAGTTGTGACTGTGAATTCTATGTCCTTTGGTTCCGAGGAGACGAATTCCTCGACTGGCTCCTCGATGGTGTCCCGATCTATCCAGGTGAGACCCATGTCGACCTTCTCAGCAAGGTCTTGCCAGTGTCTTTTGTTGTCAAGAGTTCCCTCGTAGAGAGGCAAGATCCAAGGGAAGGTTTCTGATAAGACTTTGTACAAGGGGAGGCAGATCACATCGATGAAGCCCACCTGTCGATTTAAAGGGTTATATAGATTGTTCGTTGTCAATGTGAAGGGACAAGACTTCATTTTAGGGTTTCGCAGCCCTGGGCAGAAACCGTTATAGTTTTGGTCTGGTGTACGTCCGTTGTATTTTCTTCCTGGGAAGGGAAGTTAGGGAAGGGGGCTTGAGAAGAAGGGGATTAAAAATAGGGGAAGTAGGGGAGAGGAGAGGTCAGTGGATAGAGAGCAGGGTAGGTGGAAAATATGGGGATGTAGGAGAAGTAGTGGTGGGTAGGGTAAGTTGCTGAGTGGAAGGGAAGTGGAGGAAGAAATGTGAGAAGTATGGGCAGAAAGGTGAAGCACTGTATTGGAGGGTGAGCAGAAGATGTGGAAAGTATGGGAGAGATGAGGGAGTAAGAATTGGAATTAAGGGTAGAGAGATGAAGGAAGGAAGGTGAGGGTGAAAAGTATAAGGATGTAGGGGAAGCAGGTATGAGGATGAAAAGTAGCTAATAGAAAGTGAAGTCGGGGAACAGACTTATGAGAGGAAGAGAAGAGAGTTGAAAAGTATGGCGATGTAGGGAAAGTATGAGAGGGAAGAGGAAGAAGTGAAGACAAGGGGCAGGGGTTATACAATTACGCGAAGGTTAAGAAAATAGGAAGTAGGAGAGGAGCGATAAGATGAGATGAGGGAAGAAGAAGTAGGGGAAATTATTAGAAATGAGAGTGAGTAGGGGAAGGAGAGCAAGGGTTGGGGAAGGGGAGTGTTAGCTGAGGAAAAGAGGAGAAGTAGATTAGGAAGAATTTGGGGCTAAGGGTGAAATGAAGGAAGAAGTATGAGGATATAGGAGGGTAGGGATGGGAAGGTATGGGAGGAGGTGGTTTAAAAGACCCAATTAACGTTTTAATTGGCTACGAAACCCTTTTTTGTAGACACATGGCGCCTACTTGGACTTGTTTTTACATAAAACTTACCTGCATTTGCGGAAGTTCATCTCTTCTTTCGCGATCCATCATCGCAACTGGTTGCTGATTCAACTGTAGCTTTTCCAAGTCACCTTGATCGAAAAATTCATCAGCCACCAATTTTGCCACCCGATGTTGAGCTTCCCATGGTTTCGCAATGGCACTCACATCGCAGGCTGTCATCATCATTCCGCACAAGACTGTTTGAAACATAAATTGATTACAATTGAAATCTCGATCAAGATAATGAAAATGAAAATCGTTTTCTGGAAAGAAAGAAATCACTCACGTTCTTTCTTCTCCTCACTTTGCCAATCGAATTCTCCATCATCGATTAATTCCATAAACTTATTTTTCTTCTTAAAATACATAGCCAGATCTGTCGACAGAATTGCGTTTTCCACCACCCTCATCACTTTTCTATAGTCTTCCATGGCCAAATTCTGGAAAATGTTGTTGCTATCCGAATTCAGGATCATCACACACTGATCAAAATGATGATGTTCCATGGTACTGGTGGAATATAAAATCGCCAATGGGGATTCAGTTTTGGTCTGGAAGGCATTATTGGTGCCTCGATGATCCAAATCGTGACATAAACAAGCAACCAGAAGTCCCAAAATTTCCAAATCGGTCATAAATTGCTCCATTTTGCCTGTCTTCAACATCGCAAACATTGTCTGGGCTACATTCAAAGCATGTCTCCAATTGTGATACTTCACAGGTCTGTTATAATAAAAAAAATCATTTGTTATTCAACTTGCCATTTAATATTTCCATTTAGAATCAAATTAGTAGTACGATTTGAAATATTTAAGATATACCTGTAGTTTTTCTTCACACTTAAAATCCATCGACAAAGAACATCATAAGGAATATGAAACTGCTGGATAAGATCACACTGTCTAAACATTCTGATTGTGGCTCGACAGGTGTCATCATCAGTCAGATCAAAGTCAATGAATGTGAAACTGTAGAGATTGTACTTTTCAGCTGATGATATCGAATCTGACATCAATCTCAGAGCATCATCGTTGTTGGCAGTTGCGTGATAACTCAGACACTCAAGAGCCACTTTTTGTTTGGCCATCAACTTGCAAGCTGATTCGTACATTTGAGTATTGTGAATTCCCAGTCCACAAAATATGGCAAAGGCTTCGAAAATTGAGACATCTGAGTCCGTGAAGGATGATCCATTATCCTTTTGAGAAAATCAGAATTAGAGCAAGAGGGGAATTGTTTAAGAATTGAAAAAATCAAAAGATAGCGAACCTTGTTTATCAACTGAGCAACTCCTATCACAGACCTTTGTCCATTGACAATTGGCATACAAAGGATACTTCTGATAGGTTCACTTTCTGTTTCCATGACCTCTCTCTTCAACCAAGTGGCAACATCTCCGATGTTAAGAATCTGACCAGTTGCTGCCACGTATCTTGCAATCTGACCCAAGGGTTTCGATAGGTCACCAGAATTTGGACGATAAACTCTAGCTTCTTCTGTTCCATTCTCCATTTCGAAAACCATCGTAAATTTGCTGCTCTCGGTTGATCCCTGTAAAATGTTGTCTCTTATCAGAAAGTCTTAGGAACAGGTTTGAAAATAATTGTATTTTGTCCTGAAGCTTACATGTTGATGGAAAATGTCCTCCATGTCGATATTGTTACTCTGCAAAAGGAAATAAGAGTTATTTATGAATTCTACAAGTTGTCTTCTGACTATTACTTTTTTGAAGGATTCTCTTCCATCCTTTTATTTCCACTCGTCATTGGTCTTACCTCCCTTCTCGAAAGTGGCTTTCTAGTTTCCTGCACCAATTTTCCAGGTCGCTCCACAATTTTCTCAAGGTGGCCCTAAAAAAATATTATTTCAATTTTATAAATTTTTAGTCGAAAATGAGGATTTTTAAGTTTAAATTTGTTCAAATCCATTCATTTATTCAAGACCTTAATTTACGAATGCTTCAATTTTATTCGAAGTTTGGATTTGTTTAATCTTTAACGCTTCAAGTTTAAATTCAATAATTTTGAATGTTTCCAATTAGAAAGTATTTCACTCTTAAAGTTTTTGTAATAATTAAACTTTAAAGTTCACAATATTTAAAATTCTTCAATTTTCAAAGCTGAAAATTAGAGATTTTTTGATGCTGACAGAAATCGCATTTTTTAGAAAAACAAATATATCCAATCACTTTGTCACAATTGTCGCAATTCTAAAACAGTTTAATTTTTGAGGCGTTAATCTTAAATTTTTTCGCTTCACAAGCTTGAATTCGAAAATACTTCCTCTTAAATTTTTTGAAGTTTCCAATTTAAAATTTCACAATGTTGTAGTTTTAAATTCAAATATTAAAAATATAATGTGAGTTTCACGAATAAGTCTTTAAAAATTGCAAACCTTCATATTGAAAGCCTTGATAGTTAGTTTTAAGTTTAATAATTTTATACATAAATATTCTAAATTGATTGATTAAATTTTAAATGTCAAAAATTGTCTAGTTGTCTATAATTTTGAATTTAAATTCTCCAGCATAAATTCAAAACAATGAAAATTTAAGTCAATAATTTCTCGAACCAGAAATTAAAAACATAAATATCTGTTTACTTGGAAATGTTCCAAGATATTATTTATTCATTTTAATTTGCAATTTTTTAATTTTTAATGCAAAATTGTAAAAAATTGAATGATTTGAAATGACAAAATTAAAAATTGTGTGTGATTACAATTTTAGTGTTCTGAATTTTTATGTTGAATTTTAAATTTTTTATTTTTCCCTTCCATAAGTTTTAATTTTGTAATTAAATTTTAAAAGGTAATAAACCACTTGAAAATGTTCAATTGTTAAAAAATTCAGACTTAATTAAAAAGATTGAAATTTTAAAGGGTTTGAGTATAAAAAGTTTCAACATCACTATTTTTGGCGACTGAACTTTTTTTCAGTTTCAAATGGAGTTCGTGTTCGCTTAAGTTTTAATGTTCTGTACTAAAATTTAAAACATTTTTAATATGTCCCATTTGAAAATATTTTTATTTTAAACGTTTTTTCATAATAATTTAATTCTAAAGGTTTGTAATCAAACATATTTCCAATTTGAACGTTAAAAATGAGGGTGAATTTAATTTTCGATTTCATAATAATATAACTAATCAATTTTATTGCTAAATTATAATTTTTAAATGTGATAACAATTAAAAATTCCAGAATTTTAGAATTTTCAACTTTGAAACATTCAATTTAGTTTTCAATTTCAAATTGCCAAATTTTAATTGCTTCGAATTGAAAATTACTTAACTTCAAAAGTTTTCAATTTCGAAAATTTGAATCTGGAAACATTCAATTTACAACGTTTTCAACTTGTCCTATTTTCGAAATATTAGTCTGACATCATTCCATTTCGTGATTCTTTAATTCAAAATGAAATTGTCCAATTTTGGACGTAATTTTTGGAAATTCGCAAAAACTTTCTCCTGAAGATCATCTTTTTAGTTATAAATTTTATTATTTGGTTGAAAATTTAACAGTTTTCTTAAAAAGACATACTTTTTTTGCAAATTCGAATGTTTTGTTAAAAATTCGTCTTTTTGGGTCAAAAATTGAAGTCTTTTCGTATAATATTAACCTTTTGTTTAAAATTCATATTTTGTTGCTGATAAGTAAACTGAAATATTTTTTGGATGAAAAATACTTTCTCTGAAAATTTGTCTTTTTAATTTAAAAGTTCATCTTTTTTTTTAGTATATTGTATCTTTCTTGGAAAAAAATGCAACTATTTTGCTGAAAATTCAACTATTTCCTTGAAAATTTACTTTTCGTGTAAAATTCGTATTTTTCTGTAGAAAAGTCTATTGAAATCCTTTTGGATGAAAGTTCAACGCTTTTTTTTGGAAATTTGTCTTTTTGATTTAAAAATTCACCTGTTTTAGTAGAATTTTCATTTTTCTTGGACATAAATGCAAACTGGTTGAAAATTTAATAATCTTCTTAAAAAGTCATACTTTTTCGGTTAAAAATTCGACTATTTAGTACAAAATTAACTTATAGTTTACAATTCTTATTTTGGTGTTGGAAAGTGAACTTGAATCTTCTTTGAATGATAATTTAACTATTTCTTCGAATTTTTTTATTTCGTCTGTTTTAAAAGAAATATTTCATCCTTCTTGAATAAAAATGCAACTGTTCGGTTGAAAATTCAAATCTTTTTTGAAAATTTGTCCTTCTGATTTCTAAATTTACCTGCTTTAGCAGAAATTACATCTTTCTTGGATAAAAATGTAACTTTTTGCTTTAAAATTCAACAATATTTTTGAAAAGTCATACTTTTTGGTTGGAAATTCAACTGTTTTGTTGAAAATTCAACTATTTTGTATAAAATTTACTTTTTGGTTAAATTTAATATTTTGGTGTTGAAGAGAGAACTGAAATCTTTTCTGGATGAAAATTCAACTGTTTTCTTGATTTTTTTTATTGAATTAAAAATTCATCTGTTTTAAGAGAAATTTCATCTTTCTTGGTTAAAAATTCAACTTTTTGGTTGAAAATAAAACTATTTTGTTAAAAAGTCATACTTTTGGTTGAATATTCTACTGTTTTTTGAAAATTTAACTATTTCGTAGAAAATTTACTTTTTGTTTAAAATTCATATTTTGTTGTTAAAAATGAACTGAAGGCTTTTCTGGATAAAAGTTCAAGTTAAAAAAATGATCCTTTTTATTAAAAATTCATCTATTTTAGTACAAATTTTACCTTTCTTGGATAAAAATGTAACTGTTTGGTAGAGAATTTAACTATTTCGGTAAAAATGCATCCCTGTTGGTGGAAAAAATTCGTCTTTTTGGAAGAAAAATTCAATTTTGTTCGTAGAAACTCATTTAAAAAAAAAACATATTTTGATCTTGAAAAGTCAACTGAAACTTGTTCTGTATTAAAATTCAACTATTTTTTCAACATTTGTTTTCTTTTTAAATAGAAATTTATCTATTTTAAGAGAAATTTAATCTTTTTTGGATAAAAATGCAACTATTGGGTAGAGAATTCAACAATTTTGTTAAAAAGTCATCCTTCTTGGGTAAAGATTCGTGTTTTTGGATTGAAAATTCAATTTTTTTCGTAGAAACTTATTTCATGGTTGGAAATTCATATTTCGATCGTGAAAAGTCAACTAAAATCTTTTTTAACATGAAATTCTACTTTTTTTTAAATTTACCTTTTTATTTATAAATTCATTCGCTTTGGTAGACATTTTTTTTCATGAAAATGCAACTTTTTGGTTAAAAATTATTCTTCTTTGCTTGTGTATTCAACTATTTTATTTGAAAGATTTGGTTGAATAACTTTGTTAAGAAATAGTTTTTTTCAAGACTTATATTTTTAGTTTAAAATTAATTTGTTAATTGAGAATGTAACTTTTCCATTTTTTCAAGATTGATCTTTTTCAGGTGAAAATTCTCCTTTTTTGGTAAAACAATCATTTGCTTGGTTTAAAATTTCATTTTTGCAGGGTAAAAATGCATCAGTTTCGTGGAAAAATAATTTTTTGCTGAAGTCATTTTTTTCGTTTGTGAATTAAATTTTTGTAGAGAAAATTCATCTTTTGGCTTCGAGGTTCAACAATTTAGGTAAAATTTTCTTTCTTTAGTGAAAAATCTTCATTTGTTGAAAATTCGTCTTTTTTGTGTTAGAAAACTTTTTTTTGTATAAATTTCGTGTTTTTTGATTGAAATATAAACTATTACACTTTTTGTTGGGAATTAATATTTTTAAGTTGGAAGTATAACTAGTATGTTAAAAATTTGATTATTTTGTTGAAAATTCAATTAAAGCCATCTTTCATAGTAGAAATGAAATTTTTTTGTTTAAAATAAGTTAATAAATTTAAAAATTTAAAATTTGTATTTAATATACTGTTTTATTCCATTCATAAAAGATTCTATGTTAAAAGTATTAGGCTATGTGACGAGTGGGTCACGTGACCGGATTCCTACCTTACCGACACTTTTTTTATTTGTCAACTTATTTTCACACGAATAGCCACATCGAGTTGGAAATTTAGCATAATAAATAAGAAGCACTAAAAAAACCGGCTCTGTTCCTAAATTGTAATAATCACGAAAAAAGTTTTGTTTGTAAACATTTTTTGTTGTTGCTTTTTTCATGATTATTACAATTTAGGACCAGAGCCACCTTTCTTAATGCTTCTTATTTATTATCCCAAATTTTCAACTCGATGTGGCTGTTCGTGTGGAAATAAGTTGAAAAATAACAAAAAAGCCGGTAAGGTAGGAATATGGTCACGTGACACACTCATCACATGGCCTTAAAATGCTGGTATTTGAATATTAATGATCAAGGAAAATGCAAAATTAGACAAGGAAAAATGAGGGAATTTTGAATTACGTACAGAAAGAGTTTGGGGGGGGGGGGGGGGGGTGAAATATTTTGTTACAGTTTGCTAATGTAAGATGCTTAATGTAAGATTTTTATCACATAATCTTTTCCATAGGCTTTTCAGGAAAATGTTGTTTTTTTGTTTTTTTTTTAATCGAAATTGAGCGTTTTTTGCGCCTGTTTAAGGCAACACTCTATTGTGTATGCCTTAATGCTAGTGAAAAAATTTTAATCTTTTTTGTAACTTACCATCAAAATGTAGTACAGAGTTAAAAAAAAAATTAATAAATAATAATAAATATTGGTATCTAAATATCAACATTACTACTTATTCCAGAAATTGTAGGGGTGGGGATATCTGTGAAGAGCAGTGAAATCTGTTCAATATTATAATTTTTGCATCGAATGCATTTTTCAGTTAGTAACCTCAAGTGTTATTTATTATTTAATTTATTATTATTTATCAATTTATTATTTCAAACCATGCACTTAATTTTTATCGTATGTATTAATGAAAAATTATCATTATATATTATTATTCATTATTATTATTGTGCTGTATTATACAGATGTGAAATGAGGCTGGGTGACTGCATCCAGACATACACAGTAGCCAGAGTCTTGCATTATACAGGCGCAAAAACACTAAATTTTCAAGTAAAAAAAAAAAAAACAACAACATTTTCCGGAAAAAGCTCTCTGTCCCGGCAGGTATTTGCCTCTAGATTATGTGGGAAAAATCTTACATTACAAAATTCATCCTTGTAAACTTAAGTCTATGTATGTGGTGAAAACCCCAGTCTTTTTGAGCACCTTAAGGCCATGTGACAAGTGGGTCACGTGACCGGATTCCTACCTTACCGACAATTTTTTCATTTTTAAACTCATGTTCACACAAATAGCCACATCGAGTTGAAAATTTGGGATAATAATTAAGAAGCACGAAAAAATGCGGCTCTGTTCCTAAATTGTAATAATGATGAAAAAAGCAAAAAAAAAATTATTCACAAAAAAATCTTTTTTCATAATTATAAAAACTTAGGACCAGAGCCGTATTTCTTAGTGCTTCTTATTTATTATTCCAAATTTTCAACTCGATGTGGCTATTCGTGTGAATATAAGTTTACAAATAAAAAAAGTGTCGGTAAGGTAGGAATCCGGTCACGTGACCCACTCGTCACATGGCCTTAAAAGGTACTATAAAACGTGAAATCGAATAAATATCATTTACAGAATTAATTTAAACTGAAATAAAATCTTACCGCTTCTCCACAGTCCAAATCCAAAAGATAAACAGCGCATCTTTCGCATTTCAACAGCTCTTTCGCCTCCGTCATTATCTTTGATACGAGACACTCCAGATTATTCTGCTCTTCAAAAATGCTTCTTGCCAAGTTGAGGAGAATTTGATTTCGCCTGTATTCTTGTACCGATAACTCGAAAAGTTGCGCATTCTGAATGCCAATTCCACAGAAGGTCAGATACCTTTAAAAAAAATACACTTTTAAAAACCCAGAAAAGAAATCGATTTTGTCATTAACCCAGATAAATAAAGGACAATTCGTGTGCGTGATTTCCGTCGCTAGTTATGAAGAAATTAAATTCAGCACGCTAATGAGGGCTTTAGGGGCATTTCATAAACTAATTAAGTAATTTTGGGATATAAATAGGGTGAATTTTCGAAATATATTTCATTGAATGAAAATAGTTGAACTTTCAGCCAAAAAAGAGTTTTTAGCGAAATATATGAATTTTCAAACAAAAAACACGAATTTTCAAGAACAGGAAGTTAATTTTTGACCCATCAGTTGCATTAACAACCAAGTAGTTGAAATTTCAAGCAAAAGAGATGAATTTTAAACAAAATATAGTTGATTTTTCAACCAAATAGTTGAATTTTCTAGGCAAGAAGACACATTTTTTCGAAGATAGTTGAATTTTTCAAAAAAAAAGTTAATTTTGAACCAAGAAATATGAACTTTCAATCCGAAGGGACTATTTTAACCAAAATTTGGTTACGATTTGTTAAGATTTGAAATTTTTCAATTTTTATTTGAAAATTTTTTTATTCCGCTCATAAAAGATTCTAGGTTCAAAATATTACCAATGAAATATTCTGGTCTTTGAATATTATTATTCAGGGAAAATTAAAAATTGGTCAGGGAAAAATTATAGAATTTTTAAAATTAACCTTAGCGGTGACCCTGATATAACATTCTTGTTGGAAATTTATTTCCTTTGTATCTATATTTATTTTTTTGCAGTTGCCTCCTCCTGAAAATTACCTTTTTACTCGTAAATTTTATTATTTGTTTGAAAATTCAACAGTTTTGTTAAAAAGTAATCTTTTTGCTTGAAAATTCCACTATTTCGTAGAAAATTTACCTTTTGAGAAAAAT
>CAKNXH010063806.1:25148-42439 GCA_932178445.1 Andricus quercusramuli
GCCCTATTTTATTAATATCTTCGTAAAAACTAATTTTTTCTATATAAATGTATTTGAAAAATAGTTTTTATTTTTTAAGAACTATTCAATGACATAATAAAGTAGTAATAATTATTATTCATTATGAAGATATTACCAAAATAAAGTTTTGTCCCATGCATTTGCTCTATTGTTTTCCCCCTCAGCACTCAACGAAGTGAAGTTAGCTGATGGTTGAACTGAAAATACCTAATAAATTCAGAGAGTGTCCAATTATTATAAGGATTAACTATGTAATAAAAAGTATTAGTACGTAGTTTAAAAAGTTACTTTTCAACAAAATAAAAACAAAACAGATTTTCAATCAGTTAAGTTCAACAAAAAAAAGACGAATTTTTATTAGTTACATAATTAAATATTCAACCAAAAAGATAAACTTCTAAACCAAAAAGACGAATTTTAAACACAAAAGTTAAATTATTTAGCAAAGAGATGAATTTTTTATGACAGTTAAATTTTTAATAAAAAATTTAATTTTCAATTAAGAAAGATGATTTTTCAGCCAAAAAGGATGACACTTCTGCTATAAAAGATGAATTTTTAACCAAATAGTTCCAAAAAGAGGAATTTTTTATAAAGTTAAATTTTCTGCAAAAAAATTAATTTTCAAACAAAAAAGATGAGTTTGCTACCCTAAGAGCGGTATTTTCTAAAAAATGAAGAATATTTAACAAAAAATGGAATAGTAACATTTTTTATGCAAAAATGACTTTTTAACAAAAAAACGAATTTGTCTTTTTTGTTAAAAAATTAATCTTCTTGGTTGAAAATCTAACTAATTTGTCGGAAAAATTTTGTTGTTGTTGAAAATGATCTATATAAAATTTCATATAACTGGTTGATAATTTGTCTTTTTTTTTTTAAAATAATTCAACCTTTTGTTGAAAATTGATCTTTTTCGTAAAAAATTCAACTATTTGGTAAAGAATTCATTTTTTTTAGCTCAAAATCAATGATTTTAATTTAAAACAGATTTTTGTTGTTGTTGGAGATTTACATATTTTATTGAAAATGGTTTTTTTTCAATAAAAATTTTTTTTTTCAGCTGAAAATTTAACTTTGCCACTAATTTTGTTGAAAATGTATTTCTTCGCTTAAAAATTCAGTTATTAGGTTGTAAATTTATTTTTTGGTTAAAGTTTTATAATTTTAATTGAAAATTCATTTCTTGAAATAAAAATTCAACTCTTTTATCGTTAATTCATGTATTTTGTTGAAAATTAATTTTTTTTCGGTATGAATCCAAGCTTCTTGGTTTAAAATTCACTTGCTTGGTTGAAAATATAACAAAGTTGGAAATACGTTGTTTTTTGTTGAAAATCCAACTATTTCGTTGAAATTTCATATTAATTCGTTAAAAATTCGTCGATTTTTTAAACTGATAATTTAAATATTCTATTTTTTATTGAAAATTTAACTTTTTTTTGTTGAAAATTCATGTAATTTGTTGAAAATTTGTCGTTCTTGATAGAAAGATAATCTAACTTTTAGAAGATTCAACATTTTAGGAAAAAATTAGGAACCGAAAATATGAGTATTCCATTTTTGATTGGAAATTGATCTTTTTTGGTTGAAAATTGATTTACTTTGTTAGAAATTATTCTTTTCTGGGTTGAAAATCCAATTATTTGTCTAGGAAATTCATATTTTTGTGCTCAACATTAAATTGTTTATAAAAAATTCGCCTTTTTGGTAAAAAATTCAACTATTTGGTAAAGAATTAATTATTTTTAGCTAAAAATCAATGATTTCAGTTTAAAATTGATTTTTTGTTTTGGAAAATTTACATATTCTGTTGAAATTTTTGTTTTCAATTAAAAATTATATTTTTCAACTGAAAACTCAACTTTGCACCTTTTGTTGAAAATCTAACAAATTTGTTGTAAATACGTTCTTTTTGTTGAAAATTCAAGTATTTCGTTGAAATTTCATGTAAATCCTAAAAAATTCGTCGGTTTCGTAAACTGATAAGTTAACTAATATATTTTTTATGAAAAATGTACCTTTCTTTGTTGAAAAATTTTTTAATTTGTTGAAAATTTGTCTTTCTTGGTAGAAAACTAATCTAACTGGTTGAAGCTGTAACATCTTAGGAAAAAACTGGGAACTGAAAATATGACAATTCCATTTTTGATTGGAAATTGATATTTTTGGTTGAAAATTGATTGAATTTGTTCAAAATTAATCTTTCTGGGTTGAAAATTCGATTATTTCGCTAGGAAATTCATGTTTCTGTGCTCAGCATTAAATTCAAAGAAAAATGTTGTCTTTTTGGCTTTAAAATTAAAAAATTTCGCTTTTTTGATAATTCATCAATTTTCTTCAAAATAACTCTTTTTGGCTTGAATATCAATATGTTTTGGTTCAGGATTAAACTACCTGGCTGAAAGATGAAGTACTACTTTATTAAAAATTCATTTTTTTGTGGGTAGATTTATGATTGTAGTTGAAAATGCATTTTTTCGGTCGAAAATTGATTTTGTTGATTGAAAAGTTAACTGTTTGTTTAAAAATTCATCCATTTTGTAGCAAATGCATTACCTTACTTGAACAGATTGAATTTATACTGTAATTCCCTATGAGTTCTAACGTACTAGAATTTAATTATTTTTTCAGTAAAAATTGCTTTTATATACGATCATCCAAATCCTCTCCCTTCATAAGAAACGATAAGATTTTACCAAAACCCCCCTTTTCAAAAATTGCCTTACGTACACGGAAAAAATTTATCCGCAAAAAAGTCACGACTCGGATATGAGAAAAATTCATCGAATATTGATGTATTTTCGTAAATAATCTGCGAACTTTCTGAAAGAATTGAAGAACTCGATGTGAAAATTCTAAAACGGTTCATCGCCTTTTTTTACGTGAATAATCACAAAAATATTACGAGTGATCGGGAAAAGATTCTCAGAGCACTCACGAGCGTGCCCGACAAATCTGGGAACTGGAAAGTAGGATCGCCTGTACGTGACCCGCACACACGCTCGCCCAAACGCGCGGTGCGTGTGTGCGCTCGCATGTGTGCTTCGAGCTCGCCGGATGAGTGGCTAGAAGTTTTATAATACCTATTTTGTTTGGCCTCGATGGCTGCGCGCGTTGACGCACTTCTGGTTTATGTTTAGAAACTGGCGAGTCAGCAATCTTTGAAAGTTCGAACCCTCTGAGTTGCGAATTTATAAATTAATATAAATTAAAGGAAACAAATAAAAATTTTCCTCTTTATATTTCAATCTCAAATTTTCAGGAACTGTTCATAAGAAACTCGAACTGTTCGTGAAAAACTTGGAAATTTATCCATACATTTGTCATAGAAACAAGGATGTAATGTTTCAGTTTTTTTATCTCGTATCCGAGACCTAGCTACAAGTTCGTGACTTTTTTACGGACAAATTTTTTCCGTGTAATTTGTGGATGATCTCTGTAGATAATTTCCGTCTCTATAGTGTAAATATAAAATTACATTGTAAAAATTAAATTAATATAAATTTTTGAATTTTACCTTTTGAAGACCTCGACATCCCTCTCCGTAAAAACATTACTCTCATCCTTTTTGTTGATGATTTGAGCCACGCCAATCACGTCGCCCTCGTAATTACAAATTGGCATAGAGAGAATCAAAGTGGTCTTGTAACCCGTCCGCATGTCGATGGCGCTATTAAATCTCGGATCCTGAAAATTCCAAGCCATTAATTCCGATAATTCAATTCCAGGTTTTCGGAAAATTGGCAAGGGGTAAAATTGAATAACTTTGTGGAGTTTTATATCCACTTTCCTTTATTCCTTTCCGTCGAATATGTAGGATTGAATCTGGTCGATCAGTAGTAAAATTCAAGTCGCGGTTTGCGGTGAAATGAAATGGAAATAGCACTAGAGCGATAAAAAATTTGAATGAAATTTAATGTACTTCTTAGAAAGGAAACATTTACGTTTGAGTTTTTCTATTATCCGTCTCCAATTACAGGAATCACTGGCTGTCTCCTTTTTCCTTTTTCCCCTATTTCTTCTCAAAATCTTCTATTATTCTTATATTTGAGATTTTTTCAAGTCTTTTTAAGCTGCGAGTAATTTTTCAACTGGAAAGCAATGATATTCGAAAATGCGCGCCATAATCTACAGTAATGCGTTTTTAGTTTTTGATTTCACACCTTTTTATATTTATTTGTATACAATCGAAAAAGGTCAGATGCCATGTGGAAAAAAAATGTTTTAAGTTATTCTTCGGGCCTCTTAAAGATTTTTATAGCCATTCTGAATAGGGTTATTTAAGGTATGCGTGATATTAAATCTTCTTAAGTTGATTAAAAGAAAAGTTCGATTGACTATAACATTATGTTTTGAAATATTTCTTTGACGCATTTAAAACTTTTCAAATATATTTGGATTCAATAGTGCAGCAATAAATTGTTTCAGCCTATCCCAGTTCGCCATTCACGGGCACAAAGACGTGTTATTCGTAGAGCTCAACAAATATTTGAAATCATTTTTTGGACTTTCTAACATTTGTAAAGAAACCAGCGATGCGGCAAAAAATGAACATTTTTCATATTGGACCCGCCATCTTGAATTTCTAAAATCTGACACTAGATTCGGATTCAGCGACCCCAAAAACCTGTGTTCGGACAATTCCATCCAGTTTCAAACATTTTTTCATTTTGGGCGCCATATTGGATCCGCCATCTGGAATTTCGATAACCTGACACGAGATTCGGATTCAGCGACCCCAAAAACATATGTACAGCCACTTTCACTAATATTCGTTGCAATCTGAGTGAAGCGTCCACACACCTATATTTTTTTCAAAATTTTCGAGTGAAAAATCAACATTTTGAAAATGATAACGACTTTTATGATGGAAACCAGAAGTATACTGTCAAACCACACGATTTTTGTGCACCGATGGTTGAAGAAAGTGTAAAGTTTTATTGCGATTTCAATGTGAACAAAAAATAATGGAAAACATTTTTTCTCAAAATTTTCGTATTTTTTTACATAAAAGCCGCCATATTTAATTTTATGGCTGATATATTTTAATTTTGAGCTTAGATTCTGTAAGAGCATACCCGAAAATAGTAGGAAACAGGGTTTTATTTTAAAATTCCTACTCCTTAATTTTAATAATGAGGCTTGAAAATTAATAAACAAATCGGAGTTCTTCGTCGTTAATGGGTCAAGACGTTAATTAAGTCGTTCAAAACTTTCCCACTTTACTTCTCCTCCCCTAACTCCTCACACACCCCACTCCTATCTCTTACTTCCCCACCCCTACTTCTCTAAATTTCACCCAATCTACTTCTCGCCACATTCCCTACTTATGCTCCCACCACTTCTCCTGTTCATAGTCTCATCAATTCCCTAACTTTACTCTCATTCACTTTCCCTGTTTATTCTTCCATCACTCTCTCTACTTATACCCCCTCACAAATGGTAAAATCTAAAATGGATGGAAGAGAGGATAAGTGAGGGGAGAGGGAGTGGTGGTAGGGACATAAGAGCAGTGTGAGAAGGTGTTGGGGAGGGAAAGTAAGGGGAAAGGGTGAGGAATGTGACGACGGGCTGTATATCTACCCCACGTCCTTACTAACCATTCCTTCACGCTCGGGTGTTCGTCTGTACGTCCATCGCGCTTTTTTCCCACGAGATGAAGTGAGGGAGTGAAGTATACATGGAGGAGGGGAATTAGGGAAAACATGGTAAATTAGGCATAAGGAGGGGAAGCATGAGAAAGGAGGAGAAAGGAGAGAAGTATGGGAAAGGAGGAGAAAGGAGGGAAAGTAGGGGAAATGGAGCTGTAGTGTATGTGAGGTAAAGTAAGGAGAGGGGAGTGGAAGAAAGGGAAAGCGAGGGACAGTGAGAAAGAGAGAGAGAGATAGCCAAAAGTAAGCGAGGGTTGATAGGGGAAGCGATGAAAATCAGAGAGTAGGAATGGAAGTATGGGAGAAGATTCAAAATAGGGAAAGAGTGCAGAAGTAGGATAGGGAGGGGAAGTAAGAGAAAGTGGGGAAGGGAAGGAAAGGGAGCGAAAGGGTATTGTATGAGAGGGTAAGTGAGGGGAGGGGTGGTAGTGGAGGGGGAGTGTGAAAAGTGTGATAAGATGGTGTAAGGGAAAGTAGAGGGGGGGGGGAGTATTCTACGCCTTAATTAATGCCTTAATAGGCCACAAAAACCATTTTTGTACGCGTACAGAGTCAACTCTGACTAATTTTTGTTCATTACGAAAGTGTTTTTTTTTTTAAAGAGGGAGGTAGGGAAAGCGAGAAAAAGTAGGGAGAATGAAGGGAACTAGGACAAGTGACGGGAAGTGAGGGAAAGTATGTGAAGGTATGTGATAGTAAGTGAGGGAAAGGGTAATAGTGGATGAGAAGGGAAGGTAAGTAAAAAGAGAGGGCGTCGTGGAGAGGACGTATGAGTAGTGTCAGAAGGTGTGGGGAATGGGAATTAAGAGAAAAGGGTAAGGAACTAGGTGACGGGTTGTATTGAACGACCTAATTAACTTCTTAATAGACTGTGAAACCCTTTTTCGTAAGAGCACAACGCCTACTATTACTAATTTTCGTTCATTACGCTGGTGTTTCAAAAAAGGAGGTTGGTAGGGGAAGCGAGAAAAATCAGAGAGAAAGATTGGAAGTATGGGAGGGGATGGAAAGTAGGGGAAGGGGGAGAAAGTAGGATAGAGAGGGGAAGTAAGAGAAAGTGGGGAAGGGAGTGTGATGAGAGGTTGGAAGGGAAAGAAGAGAGGAAGAGTACTGGATAACTTAATTAACGTCTTAATAGGCTATAAAAACTATTTCTGCACACATACAATACCTACTCTGACACATTTTTGCTCATTACCATGCTGTTTTTTAAAGAAAAAAGGGAGGTACGGGAAGCGAAGAAAAGTACGGAGAATGAAGGGAAGTAGGGCAGGAGATGGAATGTGAGAAAATGGTGGGGAAGTAGGAAAGGGAGGGAGAGTGGTAAAGTGGAGGAAGTTAGTGGAAGGGTAGTGGGAGGGTAGTGGAAGGGTAGTGTATTGGAGAGTAAGATAAGGGAGCTGTAGTTGTGGATAGGATGTGATGAGAGGGAAGGGGAAGCTAGAGGAAGTGTGCGACTGAAAAAATGGATGGGGAAGTAGGAGAAGGAAAGTAGGGAGTGGGCGTATTTAAGGACTTGTCAAAATCTTAATCAGTTACGAATCCCGTTTTTATTAGGTGCACGGCGCCTAATCTGACCAATTTTTCTTCATTAGGCTGTTGATTTCGAAAGAAAATTTTTTCCGTTTCTGTTCAATCCTCTTTCTCTCGATGAAAAATGGCATAAAATCGAAAATGACAGAAACTGACCTTATAGGCATCCTTGATATTTATGATCTGTTTGCTCTGAGCCACGTAGCCGGCGATGCCAACACCAAAGGGAATTTTGATCTCTTCGTTCTTAGCTTTTTGTACTGCCTCATTCAACTCGGTGTCTTGCGTGACGTCGAACAACTTTGCAACTAGATATCTTTCCTCTAGAGGACCCTTGGCCAGGAATAAACTGCCCCTATCAGCGTGGGTAAGGAGGCCAACGTTAACCAGAATCTTATGGCAAAGTACATTGATGTCCAGCTCATTAGCAACGTCCCGAATTAGTTCCATGAAAAGATCTCCTTCATCCAACCTATTCAATTCTTCTCTTCGACCCAGAAGGGTCGTTGAATTTCTATAAAAACAATAATAAAGTTTTCTTTTAGCTTCGAAGCAAATGGTTACACTTTGAATGAACTTCGTGATGAGCTAATTGAATTAGAGGTTCCTGGTAGGATTTATTCTAATAATTCATCAGGGCTTTGCCTCTCAAGTGAATTAGTTCAGTAGACAGAAATCGAAAAAATTTTGATTAATATTTTAATAATAATTCGTTCCACGTTTTTAGGGCATTTGCTGTTTTACATTTTTCTGAAGATATGGACTTATTTGAAGCACTAGCATCATCAATCTTGTGCTACGCGAGCCTTTAGTTTTTCTTTTTGAGAAGAAAAAAAATTGGCGATACAAACTAAAAATCTCGAATAATTACTTACTGGACGTACAATTCTTGAGAAAATTCGAAAACATTTTTGAAGATTTCAGACTTGCCAAATCAATATTTCAACGAAAAGTTCATTTCCAAACAAATAGTTGAAGTTTTAACAAAAAAACAGACGAATTCTCGAAGAAAAAAGTAATACTTAATTGATTTCAATCAGGGAAGATTTCAATTTTCAATAAAAAAGAGTTTGGTTCATCCAAGAAGGACATCTTTTCAACAAATTAGTTGAATCTTCAGCGAAAAAAATTAATTTCCAACCAATTACACTTTGAACCAATAAAGATGAAATTTTTCCTAAAGAGACGAATCTACTATAAAAGACTTCAATGTTTTAACATTGAAATATGAATTTTCAACAAAAAAGTTAATTTTGTACCGAATAGTTAAATTTTCAATCAAATAAATTGATTTTCTACCAAAAAGATGAATTATCAACAAAAAATGTAATAGTTGATGTTTCTATGAAGTAACATTTTTATTTTGAATAAAAAACGTTTGAATTCATATAAGAAATACGAATTTTCAACAAAACAGTTGAATCATCAACAAAAACAGATCAATTTTCAAACAAGAGGATGAATTTTCGACCAAAAAGATTAATTTTCTGCAAAAAAAAACGGATTTTCAGCGAAGTAGTGACATTTTCCAATGACAATTTCAAATGACAATTTATTTTTTAAGTTTATATAATTCTCTTAGGTTTCTTGAGCACATTCAAAACAATTTGAAAAAATTTTAAATATGTTAAAATCTTCCAGGTTTTTTCCAGAAACGTATTTAAATGTTTTGAATTAACAAAAAATAATTTTTCCAAATAAAAAATCCTTTGAAGCTTCCCCACGAATCATTGGAAAATTTCATTACTTTCCTGAAACCTTGAATTTACACAAATTTTTTCTCAAAGTTTGCTATCTTGCAAAGTTGCAAAACTTTTCTTTAAAATCTTCTACAATCTCTTCAGAAATTTCAGAAAATTATTCAAAATGTTTTAAAATCTTCTTAAATGTTCTCTCGTAATCATTTTTCAAAATATAAAATCATTTAAAATTTTTTCAGGAATTTTTATCAAAATAAAAAAATCATTTGACATTTTTCCCGAAATACATAAATGAATTTTTTTACGGAAGGTGACCAGTTTTTGACGAAAAATGTAATATAAATGTGAAATCTTGGATGAGAAAATAGTTGAATTCATAAAAAACAAATTGTCAACAAAATAGCTGAATTTTCAACCCAAAGTGACCAATTATAATTTGAAGGGAAAAATCATTTTTGATATAAATGAAAAATTTTGAATGACTATTTATTTTTTAAGTTTGTTTGCTTTTAGGGTTATATAAGTATAATTTTCTAGGGTTTCTGGAGAACATTCGAAAAGATTTTTGAAAGTTTCAGATTTGGCGAAAAATTATATAGAAAATTTTTAGGAATATTTTTTATTCTATATGATTTTACAAAATTTTAGAAAACAATCGATTTATTTCAGAAGACATTTAGGACTTATAGAAATTAAGAAGATATAACAAAATATTTGATAAATTTTCGGAAATTGCTCAGTTTTAAAACACTTTTATTCTATTAAAAACTGATAAGATTCCTAAATATATTCTAAATGGACTAAAATTATTTTTGAAACTTAGTAAAGTCTTTTAAAATTAAAAACTGCATTTAAATATTTCAGTTCCTTGTTTGAGAATTTTGGAAATCTTTTCATTTCGATTTTCTCTTAAAATTAATTTTTCAAAATGAGAAATCATTTGGAATTTTTCTAGTAATCTTCAGAACATTTTTTGATTCTTTCGAAATTTTTCGCAATTTTTAACAAGCTTCTTTTTCGAAATCTTCTAAAGCCTACTTTTTTGGTTGATGAAATCTTCTCAAGATTTTGATAATTTTCGAATCTTTCGAAAACTTCCAATACTTCAAAATATTTTTTGATATAATCCATATTTTTCCTGAAATTCCAATCTCTTTTTAGACATATTTTGAAATCCTAAAAACTTGAGATTAATTAAAAAAAAATCTAAATCAGTTTGAATTTGTTTAACAATCTAATCATTGGTACCGGTTATCTTTTGTTTGCTAGTATCTGCATTGTTTTTATCGGTACCGACCGTGTATACAGTGTTTAAATTAAGATATTCTAAGCAAAGTCATGAAAACAAAATTATTTCCAAATAATAAAAAAAAATTTACAATTGAAATTTTCTTTTTAGTAGTAATGTTCAGAAAAATAAATAGAATCCTTTTGTCATTTTTGAAACATTTGAATAAAAAGTTAAGAACAGAATTGTTGCTTTTATTATTAAGAAATCATTTAAATTTAAATTTTCTATTCTCAAAATCAATTTTTAGAATTGATATTCCTTATTTGGAAATAGCAATTTAGAAAATTCGAGAAAATTGAAAAAAACAAACTGGAAACAGGTCACTTACATCAGGTATTCAAGAACAATGTGCGCGAGATTTTCGAGAATTCCGTTCTATCAAGTTCATTACAGGAATGTTACGTATTTCGCATTTGAAATTTGTTGGAAAAGATGAAAATATTTGAGCAATGAGTTCTGATTTCCATCCACGATTTATTATTAGATTGCGATAGTAAAATTTATATCGAATAAATTTGAGATAGGAAAATATACCTGCTAGGGCTTCTGCTTCTTTTTACTGGTGAATTGGATGCCAGCCATGATTGGAACAAATCCGAAGTGACGCTGTTTCTCTTGTTTCTATTCAGCAGATTTTCTTCTTGATGTATACTTGACGTCGACGTTTTTGGCGCCAAACTTGTTCCCTGCAACCACATCTTTAATTCCGCGCTAGCTTTTTCCCTTATCCATGATTCCACAACACCTGGATTTGCTTCCAAATATCTTTAAACAGAAAAATAAATTTCTTCTTATAATACACGCATCGAAAGTCTGACTTTCGCTGCGTCTTGAGCGAGGCGAAAGTGGCGAATTCCTGCCGAGTATCAGCTGGCGGAGCGAAATCTACTTTCGCCTCAAGGGGCGAAAGTAATACATGGAACGACTGAATGAAAGTGATGGGATTATTTTAATCACAGAACTGAATTTAGTGTCAAACGAGGGGTTCACAACTCGACTGATGGTGTGTACACTGACTTCGATTGATTTCAGTGACTTCATGTGAATTCAAGTGACTATTTTTCAACAAAAATAGGGAAATGTTTTGATTTGAAGAAATTCAGACTATTTAAAATCAGCGAGGACGAAGATTTATACATAATAATCTGCCATTAAATAATTTTGTCTTAACAGTCTGAGTGAGATGACTGGAGTTGGTATCCGAATACACTGGAACTTGGATTGAAGCAGTCCGGATTTACGCCGTTCCGAGAATTGATGCCACGGCAGTTTCGTGATGTGCGGGGGAAAGGAGGTTTTTTCAGTGAAGCGTAACAAACAAGCAGGAGAGCCACACTCTCCGCGCTTTAGTTGCATCAGGTTACGTCATCCGTGCACATCCAACAAAAATGATTCACGCGCCCCTGCTTATTTACGTTCGGACGGTCTGGAAATAGGATTAAGGCCAATGCAAGCCGCGCCCGAAACCGTTCTTAATTCCAAGTTCCAGTGTATACATCACGGTACACATAACCTATAAAAGAGTCGCAGTGTTGAATAGCGAAATATCAAATTCTAGAATTAGTAAAAAAATATTTAGAGTGGACATAGAAATCTTAAAAAATACTCAAAAATATTTATTTTTTCGAGCTGTTTTTGACAGTGTAGCCAGATTTTTAGTTTTATTCTTATTTTATTAGGAGTCGTTAAAAAAGTATTACCGAATTCGGTAACACGAAAATCATACGATGTATATTTTGAAAAATTTCCATAATCTTACGACGTGGATGGTTTATTTTCATAATCCACGTCATTTAAATATTGTGTTTGCAAATGTAGTATTTTAAAGAGAAGATAGAAAACCTTACGAGAATAAGGGGGAAGAGGGGATTTTGTAAAAAAAAAAAGAAACGCAGGTGAATAGGGGAAAGACTGTGATGCCTGATAATAAATTATTACATCATTAATTTTATTAATATTTTTGTTAACCTTTAGGTGAGATGCTAAATTGATTCACAATGAAACTTCTTTATTTGTAGGGTGACCTAAGGGGCGTAAAACGATAAAAAAGCGTAGTTTAAAAAGACGTAATCAATAAAAGGTGAAGAGGCGTGACCTAAATAGGACATGATCATATAAAAAGAAACATTTTACACGCAACATTTTCAATCGATAAATATGAGCCGCAAGAAGGTGAGCAAGAGGTAAGGGGCAAGAAATATAAGGAGGTTTGCAGAGCTTAAGGGGCAAGGATGTAAGGAGGGTTTTAGGAGTAAAGGGATAGGGGTTCAAGGAGGGTTGCAGAGGTTAAGGGACAAAGGTTTTATGGAGGTTTACATTTGATAATGGGCGATAAATGTAAGGAGGGTTTCAGGAGTGGAGGGACAGGCGTTTTAGAGATGGTTGCAGAGATTAAGGGACAGCGAATGTAAGGAGGGTTGCGGGAATCAAGAAGCAGGGGTTTGTAAGAAGGGTTGCAGATGTTAAGAGTCAGTGGTTTTAGGAAGGGTTGTGGAGGTTGAGAGACAGTGGTTTCAAGAAGGGTTGTATAGATTATGCAGCGAGAGATGCAAGGGGGTTTGAGGAGTTAAGGGGCAGGGGTTTTAATATATGGAGCATGTGTTTAGAGATAGGGGTTGAGAGGAGGGTCGCAGAATTTGAGGAGCAAAAATTGTCATGATGATCTCGGAGGTTAAGGGAAAAAGGATGTAAGCATGTTCGCAAAGGTTGAGGGACAGGGGTTGTAAGAAATGGTGCATGGGTTAAGAGACAGCGGTTGCAATGATGGTTGCAGGTATAGGGGTTATAAGAAAGGTTGCATATGTAAAGTTCAGGGGTTATAAGAAACATTGTAAGTATTTGTAAGGGTTGTAAAGAAGGTTATAGGGCCTAAGGGACAAGGTTTGTAAGGAAAGTTGCAGGGATCAAGTGGCAGGGTTTATCAGGGTATATGTTGAAGGGTTGCAAAGGTAAAGTGCAGGGGTTGTTATAAGTGTTCCAAGGGTTTGTGAGGGTTGAAAGGGAGGTTTCAGGGGTAAGGATTAGGATAGAAAGGACGAGGTTGTAAGGAGGATTTGAGGAATTGAGGGGCAGGGGTTGTAAGAGGAGTTCCAGAGCTTAAGAGACAGAGGTTGTGAGGAGGATTGCAGATATGAAGTGATAGGTGTTATAAAGAGGTGTTCAGAGGTTAAGGGGAAAGGGTTGTGAGCAGGTTTGCAAAGGTTACGGGACAGGGGTTGTCAGAAGTGCTGCAGAAGTTAACAGATGGAGGTTTAAAAGAATGAGCAGTTTCAGGGATAGGGATTGTAAGGAAGGTTGCATGGGTTAAGGGACAGAGGTTGTAATGAAGGTTGCAGGTGTAGGGGTTATGAGAAAGGTTGTATATGTAAAGTGTAGGGATTATAAGAAGCAGGCTTTGTACGGAGAGTTTCAGTGATCAAGAGGCATGGGTTGTATGGAGAATGGCATATATTAAGGTTTACAAGGGTAAAGTGCAGGGGTCGTTAGGAGTATTTTAAGGGTTTGTGAGGGTTGAAGGAAAGGTCTTAGGGGCAGTTGTTGTAAGGAGGGTTGCAGAGTTTAAGAGGCACAGGTTTTAAGAAGGATTGCAGATGTAAAGTGATAGGGGTTATAAGAAGGGTTTCAGAAGTTAAGGGGATGTGGCGTGTGGAGGGATGTATGAGTTATAGGGCAAGGTTTGTAAGAAGAGAGGTTAAGAGACAGAGGTTTGCGACAGGAGTTTAAAGCTTAATTGACAGGGTTTGTAAGGAGGGTTGCAGAGGTCAACAGGCAGGGTTTGTATGGAGGATTGCAGATGTTGAGCGACAAGGACTGTGAGGACGGTTGCAGGGCTTGAGGGGAATGGGATTTAAGGAGGTTTGCAGAGGTTAGGAGGCACCGGTTGTAAGGAGGATTGCAGAGGTTAAGATAAAGGGGGTTCGATTAGGATTTCAGAGGTGAAGGGACATGTGTTGTAAAGAGGGTTACAGAGGTTATGGCATAAGGGGCAAGAGATGTAAGAAAGGTTGCATAGGTTAAGGTGCAGGGATTGTAATGAGGGTTGCAGTTTTTAAGAGGCAGGGGTTGTGAAAAAGGTTGGAGAGTTTTAGGGAAGGGGGAAATTCTTGAAATAGTAGCGATGACAGCAAGATCTTTTTATAATATAGAGATAAAATACAGAATATACAAACGAGAACTAGAAAATTGTTCCAGCTAGGCTAGGCTTGGTATAATGGTAGGAAATTGGATTTGAAGTGGTTGCATGCTAAATTGTACATGATTATGGAAGTAGGTGATCGATTAGGTCAGGCTGACTTACTTTCCAACTTTTTCCATAGTAAGGCCATCGTCCTCTTCAGACTCATGAATAGTGTCTTGGCAGGACACCGACACCCTTTTGCTCCTGCAAAACCTAGATACCTCACCCTCTCTCCCATCAGTCTTCATATTCGTGCTTAAAAGTACTTTTGATTCTCCGTGCGTGTTCTGCTCGGCTTTGTTGAACTTATTATCCTGATTAAAGGTGCTCATGCTCATTTGTGAAGGCGGGAGGTCGTGGTCGGGAGAGGATTGCACCAAGGTGCACTCCTTCCGCTCCGGAATCTTGGAGGACGTTGGCACCGCCGAGATCTTCATGGTTTCGACCACCTCGAAATTGTTGTGATTAATCTGAAAAAATAATTTCCAGCGTATAAATAATAATAACAATAATAATGTGTACTCGTAGGAGCAGGTAGGCCAATAATAATAATAATAATAATTGATTGATTGATGCTATTCATCAGACGGTTAGGCGCTTGGATTCGTATCAAAGGTCCAGAGTTCGATCCCTGAGCCGGCACATCTGGATTTTTTCTGTGTGCATTTACCGAGGTACTGGTCAGAGGAGATGGTCGGGTAAAAAAGAAACCAGGTTTATCCAATATGTCATATCATCATAACTTATAATCTCATCAGATCATTGCAAAACTCGAGACCAAAAATGCCTAAGACATATTGGGTTGGGATAATATTCAGTATGAGGTTTTTTTTTATATTTAATAATAATAATAATATTGAATTCCCAGTAATGAGAAATAACTAGTCTCTTTTAATTAGTTATTTGCTTCTTCTAGGTAAAAAATATATAATCAATGTATGTAGAGTCACAGAATGCAAATAATTTGATCATTGATTTATTCAATTGGTTTTAAAAAAATTGATAAACAAATTGGCAAATTGTGTTATTAGTTATTATTTGTAAAAAGTATTATTCTTACTAAAACTGCTTCGTTTCAATATAAGAATGACATTCAATCTAAAAAATAATCAAATGCTAATAATAACCATTGTTATATTATAAACAATTCCAGTGGCGAAATATTTCAATTTTCGAGGTTTTTCGGAGTTTAATTTCCTCTAATTGCCTGAATTGGTACAGATATGGCTGAAAAAAAACTTTTATAATATTTGGTGAAATATGACAATTTAAATGTTTATAAGCAATTGAGATAAACAAATTCAAAATTTTGGCAGTTTCACGTAGAAAAGAATCGATTTTTAAATCAAAATAGCTTGAGGCTGTGTTTGTTATAAATAAATAATAAAACTGCATGCTAAGATTTCATAATTATTCACTATAACAAATTGTTTATAAAATATTGATTATTACATTTTTATTAATAATTTCCACTAACTCAGAGTCTCAACTTGGTCTCAAGCTATTTGAATGGAAAGAACAATTTTCTTCTTCAATCAGTTTGCCTAATTTCTTTATAAAACTTTTAATTGCTTAATGCAACCAAATATTATTTAAAAAATATTTTTATCAATTCAGACAATTAAGGGAAATCCAAAAAAAATTCATAAATTTTAATAATTGATATATTAATACAAAAGCAGTTTTATGAAATATCAATTTTTTGTCGATAAAAACACCATTTGAGAAAAAAATGTCTACGAAGTTATGGGTATTTTAATATAAAAATACTTGAGAATTTTTTTTCGAGAAATTAAATTTTCTCATTTGCTGCATAAGAGCACGCATTTAAAAACAAAATTTTGATCATGTAAAGAAAGTTGGGGTTTCTATTAAATTCAAATTTATCTTCCTGGCTGAATTTCGAAAACATGGAAAGTTAAATTTATGAAAAAACTCATTCATTAATTTTATCTAATTTTTCTTATTTTTTGCTCATAATAAGAAGATATTTTGCAACTTTTATAAAAATAAAAATGAAAAAAATTTTTCTTACCATTTTATCGAATCCTTCGTTTTTTTTTGTAAGAAAAATGTGAAAATTCAATTCTATAGGAAAAAAAATAAATTTGTCGTTAAAGGTAAAATTTTTATTTATTTTTCAATACCAATAGCTGATTTCAGTTTCCGAAAAAAATATATACAGCTCTATTTGGTTCGTTTTTTAATTTTTTTTTCAGAAATCATGCGGTTATTATTGTAAACAATTTTTTAACTAAATAATTTTAATAATAATGCAAATAGATCATATACATTTTTGTTCCTTGTAATATGTTATCTCAATATTTCTTGATTCTTAGGATTAAGTAAAAATTGCAGATTTTTTTACAGAAAAGCAAAATTCAAGTAACTGTTTTAAACAAACAATTTCAACCAGGGCTATTTTTTTCTCAAGCAAGTTTCAGTATTTTTTGAAAAATCGTTTGGGTACACAATTAACAATAAATAATAAAGAATTTCAAATCTGAAAAAATACACTATAAAATAATTCTTAAACTTAAACTATAAATAAACAAATGAAAATAAATAATGAATAAAAAATTTAACTTTGAAGCTTAAAAGTAAGATTCGAAATTACAGGCTTGAACATTTCACAATTTCAAGGAAGTAACAGGTTCAAGTAATATTTTTAATGCAAATTTTTAAACTTTGACTATTATTCAAAAATTAGAGATAATGTTCGATTATTGTACATTGTAAGTTTTTTTAAAAATAATGTTGAATTTTAAATTCAACACCTAGGGTTGAAATATCCTCAATTATATTTATTTTTCATATTTAAATTTTAGAAAATATTTTGATTGAAGTGTTCTTTATCAAGCACCTTTCATGCAAAATAAATTATAAATTAATTAAATAATATATTGAAGCATTTT
>CAKNXH010063808.1:10895-43504 GCA_932178445.1 Andricus quercusramuli
TGTAGGGGCTGAAGGGAGGGTAAGCGATGAGAGGGAAAGAAGGGCATACGAGGGTAAGTGAGGAGAGGGGGTGCCAAGGGTTGTGAGGGGAAGGGAAGTAGTAGAAGGAAGTGCGGTGATGGGGAGTATGAGAGGGAGGGGAAGTGAGAGAAAGGAAAGTTGGAGATTAAAGGAGGGGAAGAGATGAGAGGGAAAGTAGGACATACGGGGGTAAGTGACGAGAGGAGGTATCAAGGGAAGCGAGGGGAAGGGAATTAGTAGAGGGAAGTGCGGGGAGGGGGAGTATGATAGGGAGGGGGGTGAGAGGAAGGAAAGTTGGGAATTAATGGAGAGGAAGAGATGAGAAGGAAAGTAGGCGAACTTTAGGGGTTGGGAAGTTTGGTAACGGGGGAGTATGGCATAGGAGCGGTCAGTATGGAGAGGGGTAGCTAGAGAAAGTACGCAAAGGGGAGTATCGGAAGGGATGGGAAGTAAGATGAGGGGTAGGGAAGTTGGAGAAGTAGGGTAGGGGAAGAAGCGATCGTAATTTGCAATTGATTCGAAGGTTTCTGGAAATGTTCAGTAGTGAGTCAACACTTGTCAAAGGAGGGTAGGTCAATAAAAAAATATAAGGAGAAAGGGACCTGAAAATTATTTTTTCCAATAATAATTTTTATTAATTTACCTTCTTCAAGTCTTTGCTGGCATCGGCCTCTTCGATCTTCCTCTTCTCCGATATCTTCGGCGTAGGCACGGCAATACTGGCTTCCCGCAGGGGCTTTAGATCCACCTAAAACATGGAAATCGATCGGATGGTTAGTCGACCATTAGAAAGGAGTTGATTCCTATCCCTAGAAGACACGATAGGTACGATCAGTGGTAAGACTCAAACTTAGAATTTAACCTCCTGCACCTTGCGAGTGGCAACGAAGGGTCACAAGGGTCGCCCTGACAACGCCCTTTATACCTGCATTGCAGTACCTACCATCGTCTTCTATCGTTTCCACCCTCACCACCCTCTCTATACAAACGCGTCATTAGGGTTATCAAACCGACCCTGAATCTGCGAAATGCGTGTTCGAGATGATAACAGATCTGGTTGATAATACGACAAGTCTATGCGTTCATGATGACGAGGATAGTTACGGTAAGTGGGGATCGAGCCTGATGTCTGATATCTGATACATATCTGAGATCTGAGATTTTAAGGAAACAGGGTACTTTGGTAATTATTTGTCACGGTGATTAAGTAACGATTCTAATCAACCTTTTGCGAATTAAATTAAATAAGATTAAGGAACTTAAAAGATTGTTTGAAAAAGGGGAACCTCTACACTTCAGAATTTTATTTGTATTGAAGTTCATGTTAGATTAGGCGGTAGCACTTCGGGGTTGTAACCGGAAAGACTGGGTTCGAATCCTGCCTGCATTTTTTGTCAATTTTACATTCTAATTTTTTTTTATTGCATTTGACTACTTGCACAATAAGAATAATCTTTGCAGTCAAAACAATTTTTAACGTTACTCATTTTAGCTTCAAGGATTCTGAATCTGGGTTTGAAATATTTCTTTCGGAAACTGTTAAACTTGTCAACTTGGATTATTTTCAAATTAGAGAAATTTATGATTTACATTGATGGTATACTTCAGGAACTTTTCTAGATAAGCATTTTCAACCCAAAGATGAATTTTTAAGAAAAGAGTTGAGTTTTTAAGTTAAAAAGTCCAATGGTTTAGAAAGCAGTGGAATTTTAAACCCGAAAGATTAATTTTTAATGAAATAGTTAAATTTCAACAAAAGTATAGAAATTTCAACCAAACAGTTGTATTTACAAACAATTAGTTGCATTTTCAAGCAAAAAATTCGATTTTTTTATGAGAGTTGAATTATCAACCTGAAAAGTTAAATTTTCAACGAAAAAGATCATTTCTGATATAGAAAGATGAATTTACAACCACCTAGTTGAATTAAAAAAAAATCTCAACAAATCAGTTGCATTAACAAACAAATAGTTAAACTTTCGATCAAAAGCGATAAATTTTCAACAAAATAGTTGAATTTTCTACCAAGAAAGATGAATTTTCAACCAAAAAACATGACTTTTCTACCATAGAAGACGAATTCTCAATCCATAAGGACGAATTTTCTATCCAAAAGAAAGCAGATCAATTTTTCACCGAAAAAGATGATTTTTGAACAAAATAATTGAATTTTCAATCAAATCTTAGAGTTTACAAATAAAAGTGATTGAACCTCAATCAAAAATGAGTTTTTAAGCAAATAGTTAAATTTTCAAAACAAAAAAAAAATCAGAATTAATTTTTAACCAAATCGATGCATTTACAACCAAATACTTGAAAATAAAATCAGAATAGACGAATTGATAACCTTAATTTTCAACAAAATAGATGCATTTTAATCTGATTTTAGAATTTTCATGGCAAAAAGACGACTTTTTTAGAAGAAAGTTAAATTTTCAACAAAAAAGGTAATTTTCAAAAAAGAAACATAAGTTTTTAACCGAAAATGATTACTTTTCTACCATAGAAGGTGAATCTTGAATTAAAAATGACAATATTTCTATTCAAAAAACTTAAAGTTCAACAAAACAGTTGAATTTTCGACCAAAAAATGAATTTTTAACAAAATAATACAATTTTCAACAAAATAGTCGAATTTTTAACCAAAAAGAATGAAATTTCAATCAAAAATAGATTTCTTTATTGGGTTCTACTAATCCAGTGTGCCTGCAATTAGAAAAAAATTAAAACTTTCAATACGGATTCATGAAATTAGAATTTGTTCTATTTCTAAAGCTATTAATTTACAATTTAGTAAGCATTAAGCTTTAATGAGAAATTATTCAATTTTCAATGTTCTTCATTGAAATGGTACAATCTTTTCCAGTTTGTAATTTTTATTTTAAAAATTTCATTGTGAAGATAATTAAAACTAAGTACAGCGAGCTGCTGAAAAAAAGGAAAAAAGTCGGCTAGTCACATTTTGTCAAAAAAGTCGACCTTAACCACTTTCACCGCAAGAAAAGTTTTTTTTTATGGAAAATTTTCAATTTTTCATTCAATTGAAAATTCATACTTTGGTTTTTATTATATTCATATCAGGTAAAAAATATAATAAAATCAAAGTTCAGATATAAAGAAATAATGAAATAAAATGATACAAAAGTAGAATATAAATAGAAGACAAAAAATTGCATAAATAATCAGAATTTTTCAATGACGGTTGAAAATAAGTTGAAAATAATAAGTGCATCCTATTACTTTGGCATATAAGATGTTCAGTAATGACCTATTACTGTGAGGACTATGAATTCAAACAAAATTCCGAAGGGTGTTCACATCTTAGAGTAGAACAGGGCGAGGCAGCCAGTGGGGCGAGGCAGCCAGTGGGGCGAGGCAGCCAATTCCTTCTTCTTCCCACAGCGTTATTTGAAATCGCGCCCCGTTGTAATGTAAGGTCCGTTAGGTTAGTCCGCTGTACTTACCGAAAGTTGAGTGTCGTGACTGTCGCAGCTTGCAAAAATCAGCGTCATTTGTGAAAAACTACTAGCGGAAGGAACATTTTCGTGATATACGATTGCTTATCCTTCGTGTATCGGTTATATACAAAAATTTAAGTTAGTATTTTCCGCAGTAGAATTTTGTGCTTAACACTATGGAATGGTTGGTTTTTCGATATTGAAAATACTTTTTTGTGTGAAATTTTTTTGGAAAAAAGCACGTGTGGGGCGAGGTAGCCAACAAACGGCAGATTATGCTGAAAACGCTAAGAAGTGAATTGCTTGTGGCGGCCCTCGATAAGGCCGCCCAAAGAAGGTATAAAATCCTTATGAAACCTCGGACAGCAGTAACGAAGATGACATTGATTTTACCGATTTTTTTCAATTTTTTTTTCATGTTTTGAGTTCCATTATTTATCAGAGTAGACATTTAACTTTGTTTTTTATTCTTATATATCATCTTGGACCTAATGAAGAACTTATACATTATTATATGTCTGTTTATTATATGCTTGGCTGCCTCGCCCCACGTTTTTACAGTTGAGCAAAAACATAGATTCTCTGGAAAACGGTTGTAGATACTGTAATGGGCAAGCTACCTAGCTCAAAATGCCACCAGGCAATTTTGTAGCCAAAGAATCAAGCTTCCTAACGACACCATACACAATTTGATATAGTTTCAAACGAGTGCTCTGCACTCGAAAATGTGGCGGCTGCCTCGCCCTGTTCTACTCTACTAAAAAAGGTGAATACACAATTGGATAAAAATACTTGTATCCCCTTTAATTGGAGCTTCTCGCGTTAGATTTTCTGTTGTGAAATGTGAATCCTGGTACATTGGTTGGAATCCGATTTTCAGATGACATACAACGGGATTGCAAGCTAAATTAAAAGCACATGAAAAAAGGGTTTACTGTACTCGAATGCATGTTGGTACTACATTCGTAGGTTGAATGCCGGATATATGTAGATACGCATGAACGCATATCTCAACAAAATTCGTTTCGAAAACATATTCGCTTCAGCCAATTGCTCTCGTTACCTTCAATTCCCAGATACGTGCAGAATATTGTGAAAATATTATAAAATTCGCTGCAAAAAAACGGGTGCCAGTTTGTGATCGGCAGTGTAAATCATATTATTTTTAACATTTATTCAATTTTCGTGTGTATTTATAAACTTTTCTGATTTGTCAAACAGACCTCCTGTTAATTAAACGCTATTTTATTCAAACATAGAGTTATTGTATTGACAAAGTTAGTATTCCAGGAAAAATTTATTTCTGTGTGAACGATAACAGATGTAAAAATAAAAAATTTGGAACGGGAACTGTATTATCTAAAAACTAACCATGTTAAATTATCACTGAGGCTTTGGAGATATTTTTTCCTGTTTTTTATTGCTACAACATCACTCATGATTTTTTTCAGCCAAAAATGTCTGAAGGCGTATTTGAAGGTGTGACAGTTAAGGGTTAACATAGGGGAGAGCAGAGCTAAGGCGACACTTGTTTTTTGAGAGAAAAATATAAACCGTGTGAACTTGCTTTTTTTAATAGAAGTGGGCCCTAATGCCCTAGCTTTATTGACAGAGTTTTGTGACATTCTGCATGAAATGGCACATTTTACGACATAAGTGTTTTCGGAGGTCTAAAAGTTGTTTCCGATGCTTGGGGAAAATTGTGTTTTTCTTTTGTTTATCATCGTCCACTATAATCAAGGTATATTCATCTTACGCAAAAAATTTCTGAACATGAATGTGATGTGAAAATTTAAATGTTAAATCGATTTTCCGATGATTTTCAATGTTTTTTGGATACCAATATACAAAATCGACGTGTAGGGCTTAGTCGACACTGAGTACGTCATCGTGTCTACATGCTACAGACAGATATACAGACATAAATACAGACATACATACAGAAACCTTTACAAAAATTGTTTTTTCTGACTCAGGGTGTCTCAGATCGTAAATATTTGATGAAAAGCGTCGATATCCAATTTTACATAAAACTGCAATAACAAAAATTAAAAAGAAGTGCCCTTTTCTTTCTTTACACATTATAGTCAAGTGTCAACTTAGCCGCAGGGGACGTCGGCTTAACCCCACGATTTTTCGGTCGACAAATTTTCCGTCACTTCATTTTTTTCTAATAATTGACAAAAAAAAAGCATCGTACTTCAAAATCATCATTAAAATTTTGTAGCCAACTGTGAATTCTCGATCCAACCATACCTCACACGTTGTCATGCACATTTTTTTTTTAATTAAAAAACAATTTTGAAAAAACGTGTCGACTTAGCCCCACTCTCCCCAAAGCTTCCAAAACCATATGATTTTCTATTTAATTAACCTGATGGAAAAATTAATAATAATTAGTGCTCCCCGCTTGACCGGTAAAACGTTAAAACTATAAGAATAATTTCCGTGTTTAACCGTTTAAACTAACTTCAGTTCAGGGCCTAAAGTCATGCGTAGTTCGATAAACACACTTTGTGTATTCCGGATTTAAAAATGTTTAGTCTGAAATCCAAAAGTGCAGTGGAAAATTAACTTTATCCTCTATGAAAAATTTTCAGTTTTTAAGCTAATATTTTGAAATATTAAAAGTGAATTTCAATGTTTTTTAAACTATCATTCTTAAGTCTATTTTCCCCCTTTTTTCGTTTTCACATTCAAATGTGAAATGAATTAATAGAGCCCAACAAGAAAATCCAACTATTCTTTGTTGAGCCAATTCTTTTTGGTTTACATTACTATTACATTTTTGGTTACAATTTTTATTAGTTAGCTAAAAATCTAATTACTTTTGATGCAAATTCGAAAATTTCATTTAAAAAACTATCCCTTTCCGATTGTAAGTTCAACTCTTTTGTAGAAAATTCGTCTTTTTTTGGTTGAAAGTTCAACTAATTTGGAAGGAAATTCAACTATTGGTTGAAAATTCACATTTTCGTCTTAAACATTCAACTGTTTTGAAGACAGTTCAATTCAAGAGTTTTCTATTTAAAACTAAAATCTTTTTTGGTTGAAATATCTAATATTATATTATTTGTTGAAAATTAATTTTTGTTGTCGAAAATTCAATTTTTTAGTTGGAAATTAATTTTTATAACCGAAACTTCAAGTATTACAGTTGTGATAGAATATTTATCTTCTTTGTTTGGAAATTCGTCTTTTTGGCAGGATAATTCATCAGTTTTTATCGAAATTTAATATTTTTTGGTTAAAAATACATACAATGAGAAAATTTTAGAAAATGAATAAAGTTGTAACTAAATAGTGGAATTTTCAACCGAATACTTGAATGTTCATAAATAAATTCACAATAATAAATGGAGGAGTTCAATTTTCCGTTATATCCATAATTTTCAACGAAAAAAAAAAGAATTTTCAATCAAGACTAGAAATTTTCAACTAACAAAGATAAATATAAAATTAAAAGTATAAGAGTTACATTTTCAGTTCAAAAAATTAATTTTCACCAACAAAAAAAACGAATTTCCAACAAAAGAATTAAATTTTGAGCCGAAACAGTTAACAACGAAAACCATGAAAATTCAAGCGAGAAGATTAACCTCTAACAAAGTAAATGAATTTTCAAAGAAATAATTCAATTTTCAAGCTAAAAGTTAAATTTTCCGTTTAAAAAAAATTCATTTTTATCCAAACGAAACGAATTTTCAAGAAAATAGTTAAAATTTTCACCAAAATAGTCAAATTTTCAACCAAAACAATGAATCCTCAAGCTGGAAGATTAATTTTCTACCAAAATGAATTAATTTTTAAACAGATAGTTGAATTTTCAAGCAAGAAGATTAATTTTATTCCAAAAAGGAATAATTTTTAACGAAATACATTCATTTTAAACATAATAGTTAAATTGTCAGTTTAAAAATTTTAATTTTTGTCCAAGCGAAACGAATTTTCAACGAAATAGTTTAATTTTCAACTTTATAGTTAAATTTTCAGTTTGAAAAAATTAATTTTTATCCTAAAAAAACTAATTTTTTAGAAAACAGTTCAGGTTTCAACCAAACGATTTTCAACTAAAATCAAGAATCTTCATCAGAAAACTGCATTTTTCACAAATTAGTTCAACTTTTAACCAAGAAGTTGAATTTTCCAATGAAAGAAGATAAATTTTCAATAAAAAAATGGAATAGTTAAATCACCAGTTACAAAAATTAAATTTTAGAACAAAAGAACTTTTTCAAGAAAATAGTGGTAAACTATTTAGATTACCTGTGTAAGTTACTCCTGATTGCCTGGATTTGTTTTTATCAAAAATGGATTACCCTGGATTACAGGTTGATTGCCCTGAATTATATGTGGATTACTTGGATTAGCTAGATTACTCCGAATTATCTAGATTACAAGTGGAGTGATCTGGATTACCCTAAATTAAAAGAGAAAAAATGAAACATTATATCCTTATTTCTATGATAAATGTAGGGATGAATTTTGAAGTTTTTTACGAACAGTTCGAGTTTCCTACGAACAGTTCTTGATTCCCAGATTTGTCGGGCAAGCTCGTGAGTGCTCTGAGAATCTTTTCCCAATCACTCGTAATATTTTTGTAATTATTCACGTAAAAAAACGTGATGAACCGTTTTAGAATTTTCACATCTAGTTCGTCAATTCTTTTTCAAAGTTCGCAGATTATTCACGAAAACACATCAATATCTGATGAATTTTTCTCATAACCGAGACCTAGCTACTAGTTCGTGACTTTTTTACGGATAAATTTTTTCCGTGTAGTTCGGTCTTTGGGCAAAATTTCTGTCGGACTGTTTTAACTATTGGCTTGAACCTAATGCGTACAAAAAACAGCGGTTCTATTTTATCGACTGTATATTTATAAATAAACATTTCGTGATCAGTAATGAGAATCAGGGATGCGTTTAAAAAATTCTAACTGGAAGTTTTTTTTCTTTAAAAGACTACAGGATTCGGTGCAGCGTAAGGCGTGAAAACGATTTCATTTTGTCGAAAGTACATCCACTTCACACTGCGGTTCTCAAAAGCGAGGATATCCGAAACTTTCGGGTCGGCAATCGGGAGCTATCCATTTTCCAGGATTAAATCCCGCTCGACGTTACGTTGTGATATGCGGAAGCATCCCTGACGTAACACATGGTATACGTCAAGGCATAAAAAACTTGGCAAATTGTCAAAATTCTTTTTTAAAACAACGTGACAATTTGACAGATAAAAGAAAAAACGAAAAAAAAACATATTCATTTTCCGGGTAAAAATCAGTGAATGTCACATGTTTCACGTAATAATTTCAAAATAAGATCATTTCTGTAATAAAAGTATCACAGGAAATCGTGGGGTATTACTTTGATCTTGAATTTGGAACAAAGTTTACTATTAAAAAATAATTTGAATACTTTTAAAAAATAACTCTAATGCTACTATTTTCTCAAAATACTCGCTAATGTCACTATTTTCTCACTCTACCTTTAAACATATTTTGAAAATTCTTCGCCAGATTTCCCAAGTCTCAAAAATCGAATATTAGGTTAAAAAATTATATTTTTTAGTTGTAATTCTTCTTTGTATAAAATTAATTAATCTGAATGAAAATGGAAGTATTCCAGTTTTTTTAGAAATTGTTTTTCTTTGAGTAAAAAATTCAGCTATTTAGTTGAAAATGTATATAATTGGTTGAAACGTCATATTTTTTGGCAAAACATGAATTTTTGAACTGAAAATGTAACTATTTAATTTTAATTGCAAATTTATCTTTTTCCAGTTAATAATTCTACTATTTGTTTGAAAATTATGTTTTGTTTCATCAAATTTATTTAAAGAAAATTGAACTATTTCACTTTTGGTTAAAAAGCGACCTTTCATTAGTTTAAAAGTTCAATTATTTGTCTGAGAACTAAAATATTTGACTAGAAATGTATTTTTTTGTTGAAAATTCATTTTTAAGGGTGGAAAGTTAATCCTGTTTGTTGAAAATTTATCTTTTTGATTTTAATTCAACTATTACGCTAAAGAATGGGCTTTTTTGGTTGGAAATTCTCTTTTTTTTTGGTTTCTTTAAAATTAATTACTTTAACTCAAAATTTAACGTTCGAATTTTTTGTTCGAAAATTTATATCTTTAAGTTGAAAATTGAAGTATCTGCCACATGAAACATTTCTGTTGGATTTGAGCGCATGACGCAACCGGCTGCAACTGACTCGTTGAGAATGCAGCTTTTATGCTGTTTGTCATGATTCACCGCCTCTCTCTCTCGGAAAATTCTTCTTTTCTGGCTTACAAGTCAACTGTTTTTTTTTTTCAAAGTTATTTTTTAAATTGAAAATTTCACAATTCAACTTCTGTTTGAAAACTTATCCACTTTAGATGGGGACTGCGGTAATCAAAAAAAGAAAATGCATTCTATAGGATAAAAATCATTATTTGAAGGAGAAACTAACGCCCAAAAATTTTGATTGAGAATAGATCTGGAAAATGTAAAAAAATCGAGAAGGCTCGGATGCGAAATACGATAAAAAATTTAACTTTTAGTTAAAATAAAAAAATAAACACTTACTCCCGAGATATTCAGTTTCTGTATGCGGGTATAACAGTTTTGGTCTAAAAAAGTTAGCCAATTCCGAGTAAATCATCCAAGCTTTTTGAGATAACAATTTCACTTTTTTTTTAAATCGGTTTTCGGCAGCAACAAAAAATCGAATTTTTTAATAATTTTTAAAAATGAAAACTCACTCCCGAGAAATGGGGATTTTGAATGAGAATAAAAACATGTGATTGAAAAAAAATGATCCTGTTACAAGAAAATCAAAATTGAAGATCGCATTATCACAGTATGACAGATTTTTTTTGCTAAAAATTCGGAAAAAAAATTTTGTTCACCAAACTTTTTTTAAAAATATTATATCTAAAAATCTGATGTTGAAACAATTCTTTTACAGCAATGTGCGTTAAATTTTTTAAGAATGTTCCATACAATAAACCCACTTTCGATACAAATGTTGGTTATAATACTTCCGCACTTCCACCCTTTAATTTTATTCCTATAATTATAAAACTTTCACAATCACATCTAATTTGACGATTTACTTAGAAAACGCCCTTAGATTTTAATTTGAATTGAACAAAAAGGAAAGAAAAATGTTCTTGTTGAATCCAGCTCTTGAGGATGTGAGAATTGCCCTTTTTGACGAGAAATATCCGGGTCTCAACGTCTATTAGAGATAAACGTGACATTGGCTGCACTTTGCAGCTGAAAATGACGAGGTGCATTGTGTCGGATGAACGACGATGTTTTACGACTATACCTTATCTTAATGTAGCGATGTTAGTTCCTTAATTGCCAATCTCTCAGGGCGTATTCCAGAAAACGTAAACCGAGTCAACGACAGACAAATTCCACCCACGCATTTTGAAGTTCTGAGTCTATATAAAGTGCATCATTAAATTTGCAAAGCTTGGAGAGATTGTAAACTTTCAAAGGTCGAATTTGACAGTATGTGGCTGTCAAGTAAGACAACTTTCTTAACCAAATATGAATTTTTGACAAGGTTGGAAAGGGAGGAAAATTACAACTTGCTTTTAATTTTAAATTATGAAAAACAACTCAAAATAAAATTCCATTAAGATAAATAACTCACCAAAAACATCTAAGATGCAACGAATTCTGCCAAGAAAAAGTTTATAAGAACAATCAACATTGTTTGGGAACACAGTAAATCCCAGGAATATTTTTCACCTCAAGTTAGATAAAAACGTTGCAAACAACTGACAGCTACAATTATCCAATTCTGGATACTTTTTATCCATCTCCAGATAAAAAATATCCTCTTCCAAATAAAAATTATCCTCTTCCAGATAAAACATTATCCGCTTCCAAATATAAAATTATCCTCTTCCAGATAAAACTTATCCTTTTGCAAATATAAAATGATCCTCTTCCAGATAAAAACTATCCGTTTTCGGATAATTGTAGTTTTCAATTATTTGCAACGTTTTTATTCAACTTCAGATAAAAAATATCTCTAGGATTTACTGTAAAATTTCGAAGTATTTCAAAAGGATCACAGCGCAAAAAGAGCTCGAAAAAGGCGAAGTAGCAGAATTTTTCACGAAAGAGGGGAAGAATAGTGGAAAGATTAAACATTTAGTTATACATTTAGAAAAGAAGAAACAATCTTTTTGTAAGAAATTGTATAGTTTTTAAGCAATATTAAATGATTTTTTAAAATTATTTCTGCCATTAGAGAATTTATTTGTTTAAATTACAAATACTCAGGACATTGGAAATCTATTAAAAAACTAGAGATAACATAAAATTTGTTGAATGAACTATTTTATCAATTTTAAATCGTTCTCATGATGAATAATATTTCCTTCTCTAAAAATTTATTCATTATTAATTGAAACGTGATACTTATAAGTATAATAATTAAGTATCTCTGTCAAAATTTGTTATCTCATTTTTCCTGCACTTAATACTTTGAATGTGAATTGGAAACAACACTTATATATGCTTTCGAACTCAAATTAAAATGTATTTTTATTTTATAATATTAAAAACAAACTATATTTTTTAAATATTAAAAATGCTACCAAATCAATTTGTCCTCAAATTTTTAGATGAATCGGTTGAATATTGAAGACTACAGGTCGACTAAAATGCTAAAAACTTCTTTAGTATATTTTAACATAGCTTTAACATAGCATCTGGAGCATCATTTAGTTCATTTATCCTAACATTTTTAGATAAACTGATTAAATATAATATTGTAGACTACTGGTCAACTGAACAGTTAAAAATAATACATTTGTCATGTATTCTGAATCTCTGAATCTGCCGTTTCCAGATTTATAAAAATGGACATTATGTATACACAGAACTTTTTTAGTTATTTTTTATTATTTCCAAAAAGTTTAATGCAAATTGATGAAAAATTGGCTAAGATATGCACTAAAAGTATGAAAAGCACGGTTTGCTAGAGAACATATATTCGCGCTTCTTTTTTTTTTTGCGGCGATTTACTATAGCGAATTTTAATACCTTCGAAACTAATTATTAATAACGCCTGAAAAATTTTTAATCATCTGAGTTTAAAAATTCTTGAAAGAAGAAACATTAATGAGTAAAATTTTAATAAATCGAAAATGGAAATTTCAGTTCTATTCCACTATTTCACAGTACAGAAAGTTACTGAAACTTTAGTGAAAATAATTTTAATGATATTTCAGCAAATATATAACGAATATATTTTTAATGATATTCATTCAGCGAAATTTAATTAAAAGTAAATTTCAACTGGAGATTCATTAAATTATAGCTGAATAAAGTAGGTAGATATTTTTTATGAATTACGAACGATATTGGCATATTTTATTCATCGTTTTGTACTTCCAAATATCGATTTAATGTATTAAACGTAGCTTATCCGAAACACTGTTTCATATAAACACAAATAAGCACTTTTCCTAGCAATATTGAAATAGTCTCTGCGGATAGGCTTTATAGCTGGCGCTCTCTTATCTATTATCGTTACCAACATTATTCGACGTTTCGCTAAAGTACCTCCTCTGCGAGTAATCTGGCTTTATGGTGGTTTTATTTATGACCTCGAGAAACCTGAGCGTTATATTCTATTTAATTTTCGAGCCCTCTGTAAGTCTATTACGAAGAATAATTAAGAACCCCAAACATAATATAATTGAAATGGCAGTCGTCGACACATTACTGCACACAAAAGTGACACAACTCATATCGCTACTTTTTCAAAATTTATAACCTGATACTCTTATAATTACTGTATGAAAAAACTTCGATTAGTACATCGAACTCTCGGTTTCAGTCCATTTTCGGGGGTGGCCTGCAAATGGCCTTGGCCACAAGTCGGGGAATTCAAACGCAGTCAGAGCCGCCTGAAACGTTTCCACTTGGAATGCATAATATTGCGCAATATACTCGATTGAGTACTCGCGCATTGCGGCCCTTCCGAAGCGAACTCAATTAATAAATTAGATAACTAGTGAAGAAAATTAAAAAGTCAGTTAATTTGACTAATTTTCTAGTTAACTTAACAAATTCGACTATAGTAATTCTCAGCCCCCTGGAACTCTAAGTTGAAAATGTACTATGTGTTGACGGTGGCCGTGTGGTGGCGCTAGCTATGCAGTTGGCCTATGATCGTTGAAAATGCATGGCAAAATGATAAAATTGAATTTAATAACACATTAAAAGTAATTTACTGACAGTATTGAATAATCTTTGAGTGTTTTTAATTATCTTTGCGACATTTTCCATCCTCTAAGCGAAATAAAACTGAGGAAAACTGCTTTTAGATGTAAAAATCTGCATGTATTTACAGATGTTCCAAAACATCCACGTTGTTGAAATTTTGAACTTTAGATTATAAATAAATGATATCTTAATATATTTTCAGGGTGACCGCTGGACCGGGAAACCGGGAAAAGACCGGGAATTGTATAAAACCGGGAAAAGACAGTGAATTTATTTTTTATCGGGAATTTCACAAATATTTAGAAAAAAAATCGGTCTCAGTTTGATTTTAACAGTTTTTAAAATAATTAGTTGAATTTTTATCTGTTTCAATTATATCATTCAGTTTACAATTCGTAATTCAAAAATCTTTCACTTGAAAATTTTCTACTTTAGTTTTTGATTGTTAAGCGTACCTTTTCCATTAAAAGAATTCAAAAATGCAGTTTTGAAGACTTACAAATTTTTAAATTAGAAGCATTTGGGATCAAAAAATTTGGATAAAAAATCTTTTTAATTGATCAACTGTGGATATAAATTATAATGATTTTTAAAATTCAACTGTGCATTAAAGATTAAAAAGTGAATAATAATTAATTTTACAAGATGATGCGAAATCCGTTCAAAATTTAATAATTTTAAGATTTTAACGTTAAAGATTAAACTGTTTAAATTGTAAAGTCTTAGTAGTTAAACAAAATATGTAAATGCATGATTAAAACTTTATAAAATATTCAAAATTGTAAAATAACTTCAAAACAATGTATTCATACTTACAGACTTTTATTAAATTTAACATTATTGTTTTAGTCTAAGAGTTGAAACTTTAAAATTGGAATTTTTTCAATTATGAAAAACAATAATAGCTCAATATTTAGAAATTTTCGACTGTTCATTTAAAATCAGTAATTGTAAATCAAATATTCAAATTCAAACAAAAAACTAAACTTTGAACATTAAAATTTTAATTCTTCTATTTCAAAAATTTTAATTTGCAAGTAAAATTATTGAATTTTGATGTATGATAAATATTGAACACCTATTATTATTCCTAGAAAAAATTCAAGTGAGTTGAATCTTGTTTCAATTTAAAATTTGAAATGATTTTAAATAATTTATACAAAGTGTCTGCGTAAACCGACAAAATTTGGCTATTCGTACTGAAATTTCGGTACGAATAGCCCATGGCCTAATTTAAAACAAAATATAGATTTGTGCACGTTTCGAACGAAAAATTTAGAAGATTTTTATGAATTGTGAATGGCTTTAAAAGAATAAGAAATATTTTCTCAAGATTTCTAGGAAAATTGAAAATGACCTTTTATTTTGAAAAATAAATTTGAAGAGAATATTTAAACAGGTTTAAAAAGATTTCTGAAATTGTCGAAAATGAATCTGGAAGATTTTAAGGAAATATTTTTAATTTTGCAGGATTTAAACGAAATTTTAGGAAGAATTCTAATCATTTTGAAAGGTGTTTAGAAGGTCTGAAAATTTTAAAAATTAATTCATAATTTGAAAAAATGTAAAACAACGTATAGATGTTTCAAGATCTTGAAATAAAATTTTGAAGCTTTTCAAGGGTTTTTAAACTATTTGAAATAAAAATATCTTAACTTCTGATTTAATAAGTGTTCCGTTTATGTCAAAAGTGTAATCATTCAATTTTTAATATTTCTAGCTTAAAATTGCTTAAAAAGACCCTGATTTTCAAATTTTCAAGTTTGAAAAAGTGAACCAAAAATATACATTGTAAACAAATTGAATTAATTTTAATGAATTCATTTAAAAATTTGCTTTTCGGCATGACTATTATTATGAAATTTAACTTAGAATTTAAGACAAAAAGGGAATTTTCATTATACTTGTTTACAATTACATTATTATTGTTTACAATACAATTTTCATTGTTCATTTAACAATAGTTTTTAGGGTTTGATGTTTTTCTCTCTCACTTTAGGTAAAAGTTGCAAACATTATTTAATCATAATGCTGTAGGGCTTATTTTAATCCTTAAACGATTCTCTGCAAATGTCATTGGTACGTTTTTATTGAAAAAATTTTATTTAGGATTTATAAAATTGTGATTTTTGTGAACAATAGGTTTTCATAAAAATAAATTTTTTTAAATAAAAACGTACCAATAAGATTTGCAGAGAATCTTAAGAAATAAAATAAGCCCTACAGCATCAGAATTAAATAAGAATTGCAACTTTCACCTGAAAAAAGAAAAACGTTAAACTCTAAATAGTTATTGTCAAATAAAGAAAACCCGAAATATTTGTTTCAAAAGTTCACCTCGAGTTCTTTTCCAAAATTAGTTATAATTAACATTAACATATTTTCCTCGATTTTATAAATAATTTTAAACAAGTTTCATTTTTTGAACTAGAAATAACATATGATAATAATAAATAATAATAAATTTAATAATAAATAAGGGAACCTGCGCTGATTCAAAGTTTTCTTTCAGTCGCCGTATGCCAGGCCACCTACGAAAAGGAAAAACCTGCTCCCAAACCTCGGAGGAAATATACTTATTTAAAATATTCAATAGAATCTGTTAAAATATTTAATATTTTATATACTAGATACTAATTATTCATTAAGAAAAGACTTATATACAAATACTAAGAGGCGTCAGAAATTTATATATAGTTATATACAAAGTTGATTATTTTCTATTAAAAAATTGTTTTAAAATATTGGAAAATCCTAAATGAATTTAAATTAATAAATAAATAAATTAAATATTATATGATATAATAAAAAATATTATAAAGTTTAGACAATTTTCTTTTCGGATATTTGAAAAAGACAAAAATAATGATTTGTCTGATTTAATTGCGCATGAATAATAATTTGTTGTAGTTCGTAGGAATGCATTGGGATTTACGTCTAAAAGCAGTGAATTTTGCGATTTTCGCTAATTATTTTGAACTCAAAAGATTTAAAAAATCTTAAAGATCATCATCTTTTACCCAGAACTATCAGAAAATTATTTTTCTTTAACAAACTTTATTATTTTAACACTTTTGTCTTGCATTATTTGAATTCTAAGCCAACTGCGTAGCTGGCGCCACCACACGGCGACCGTCAACTCTCATGACAATATTTTCCACAGGCCTCCACAGAGAAGTGGCATGGGGCTGGTAATTCTGCACTTAATTAGTTAATCTTATTAGTTTTTTTCGGTAGTGAAAACAAATAATGTGGAACTTTGACGTAACTTTTACTAAATGAAAAATTCCATTGACAGTGAGTCAAAGTTAATTTCAAATTCAATAGCATTCAATGAAATTCAGTGGAATTCAGTGGAATGCAATAAAAATTAATGCAATTGCACGCAATTAATTGTAATACTCAAGAATTAAATTTAATGCAATGTAAACTGAGAAAAAATACTATTCAATCAATAGCCATTTTATATTCCAATTAAAAAACCATGAAGGACGTTCTAAAAATTCAATTTGAAAAATTCACTCTAAATTAAAAAGTATTGATTTAACTGTCTGGAAATTGTTCAATACCACCTTTTACATACCAATACGATCATCAGGTTCCATTCTGAGACAGGAATAATCCACTGTTTAAGTCATACGTACCTGAAACATAAATTAAATGTGCACCTTAGTATTTAGTACAATCATAGTTGCAAACAAATGTTGAAGATATATCTTTAATAGCAATTTTAATAATAAGTTGATTTTTCATAATAATTAATAATTAATTCATTATTTCGTTATTAATAATTGAATTAAATAAATGATTAATTAATAATTTCTATAGAAGTCTACACTTATTTTATTAAGATATTAAATTTAAATTAAGTATGTCCCATAAACTTATTTATTAATATTTATGGATCTCTAGTTCCATTCTGAAGGAAATTCCCTGACAATTTCAGGTTTTTTCCAGGTATCTTTAGATTTTTCCAGATCTCAGATTCTCCCATTATTATGCAATTCTGAATCTACACGCCTTCGAAGCATTGAATAATACTTAATAAACCCCTATAATTATTCACCCGAGAATAGTTAAATTGCAATTAGCAAAACTATTAAAAAATCAGGAAATTAAAAAAAAAATGGGAATAAGTACACAAAAATTACATGATGTAAATATTAATGATGTTTTTTAGTCCTTATGAATAGCACCAGAAATTTCTTAATGGTACAAGTTTTTAGGAATTTTATGATTATTGGACATTCTTAAATAGACTCGTATCGAACAATTAAAGAAATCAATAATAATAATGAAAGAATCTATTTTTAAACTTGTTGCTATGGTCCATAAAAAAATTATTATTCTGAGAGTACTTAAAATTCAATTTAACATATTAATATATTCAATAAAATAAGAATAAATATCTTTTTTGCGCATTTCAAAAAGTTATAGCCAGGGTGTTTAAAAGTACCAAAGGCGAAAAATAAACATTAAAAAAATTAATTTTTTCCCTCATCATCGCGTCTGTCTCTCCGGGCCTAATCGGGTGCTGGTTAGCCCTTTATTACGAAACATAATTCTGAGTGTTTTTTCAGGCCTAATTGGGTGCTTGCTGGCCTGTCAGAACAAAAAAAAATGCTAAGTGTTGAATCCATATATTTTTTTGCAACATTTCCAAAAATATCCAGTGTTTAAAAGTATAAAAAACGAAAAATGAACATTAAAAACAAAGAATTTTTTCTCATCATCTATACAGTCTTCGAAATCATTTTTTAACATCAGCTATCCCAAATCGATTTTCACAAGACCGACTGACTAGCGCTAGATTAGTTCGTCTAGATTAGCGCTAGATTAGCTTGTTCAGACTAGCGTTTGATAATACAATAAGTTTCACTTCTGCTTAGAGCCATAATAGGCCATCTTGACATCGCCGCAATTTGGGTCAGGATGGCCTATCCTGGCCCCGAATAGGCCCCCGGAAATTTTCTACACGGGACTCTATATTAAATATAAATCGGCGGCATTTATTTTAGTTTAAAATAATTCAGTCGAGTTCAAATTAAATCAACGAATCTTTATTATTAATATTATACCAATAGGCTAAATCCCTTTCGGGCCAAGCCTGACTCACTCGGTTCTCCTCTAGTTATACTGTTGGGGATCAAAAGGAGTTCATATGAGAAAAGATCAACCTCTCTAGCAATCACCCCAGACGAAGAGCTTCAGAAAGTCAGCATGGATCATAGATCACACAAAAATATCAAGTGAAGCTCTATCTTGAAAGATTTAAAGTAAATTCAAAGAAATTTGACTGAATTCAAGAGAATTTAAGCTAATTGAATTAACTAAATTTTATATCAATTAAACCGTTATTTACGTCCAAAAATAGCGCGATATTCCAAAACAGTGGAAAATTGTTATCGTCGACGATGACGTCAGAGGCGGGAGGATTCGCAATAGCGGCAGCAAAATAAAAAGAAGTAATACGTGGGATACATGCGATATGCTTCACATTTACATTTACATCCCTCATTGTTTCGTTGCGGCACTGTTACCCATGCAAGTGCTCCTAAATCGCAGTCACTTTCCCGCATAATTTCAGGAAATATAAAATATGCAGCTTTTTCCATAAAAAATGAGATATAAAGTCCAATAACTATTCCGTGGTAAGTACTCTCTTTTTCAAAGTGATTTCATACTTTACGGATTTGACCATTAAATTAATTTATTCACCATGCAAGAAGTTTAATTATTTTTGAAAAATCTGACCACAAGATTTATAAATGAGATTACAGGCTACACAGCCCAAAATTGTCTGAAAACAGGAGAAATAGGGCGATTTATCACGCAAATAGGGGAATAAATTCTTTTAAATAAAATTATTAAACAGACATCATATTGAATTTAATATGAAACGCTTGAAATTTATAAGATTTCAAGTCGAGATATATTGTATTTTCAACCAAGAAATATGAGTTTAGAACAAAAAAAAATAATTTGAAACAAAACAGTTGCATTTACAATTACACGAAAAATTAATTTTCAAGAAAAAGAAACACATTTTCAATAAAATAGTGGAATTTTTAACGAAATAGTTGAATTTTCAACTAAATGGTCGAATTTTTAAACAAAACGGATTCAACTTCAAACAAAAACAGTTACATTTCCAAACCAAAAAATGGATTTTCAAGCCAAAAAGGCAAATTTGTTAGAAGACATCCGGAAAGTTTATTTTCAACAAAGAAAGGGGACTTTTCTACCTAGAAAACCGAATTTACAATTTTAAACATATAAAGATGAATTTTCAGTCAAAGAAAGGTAATTTTCTACTAAAAGCCAAATTTTGGAAAAAATACATAAATTTTTAACCTACATAGTTGAATTTGTCACTGAAAAAAGGTATATTTTTAACCCTGAAAATAAATTTTCTATTAAAGAGACGAATTTGTAATTACAATTTTTCTAGCTTCAACCAAAGAAAAAATTAATTTTTAACAAAGTACTTGAACTTGCAACTAAGTAATAGAATTTTCCAACAAAAAGAATCATTTTAAACGAAAAATATAATAGCTGATACTTCAAACAAAAAAGGTGAAATTTATTTCAAAAGAGAAGAATTTTAAGAACAAAAACATGAATTTACGACCAAATAGATTTATTTTCTACGAAAAAAGACAAATTATCAATACAATAGATGAGCTTTAAATCAAATAATTGAATTATCAATAAAAAGATGAATTTTTAACAAATTACAGGGATTTTTAAACGAATAGTTGAATTTTCAACTAAAAAAACTAATTTACAACAAAATAATCAAATTTTCAATCAAAGAGATAAGTTTTTAACTAAAATGATAAATTGTCAAACAAAATTTCAACAAATGAACATTTTGCAGTCCAGAAAGCAATAAAAAATTCATCCAAATTGTTGAAATTTAAGCGAACAGAAGAATTTTATGTAAAATAGTTCAATTTTTAACCCGAAAATATTAACTTCCAACAAAAAAGTCAACTTTTAACCAAATAACTGCATTTTTAAAAAAACAAAAAAAATGAAATTTCAAACAAAAAATGATGAATTTCCATCTAAAAACTGTCAATTTTCAAACCAAAATGGAAAAAAAACATGTACAGTTTGAAAAATTAATTTTAAACAAAAAAAAACAGAATGTTGAACAAAATAGTTATATTTTCAACCAAATAGATGAATCTTCAACCAAAGAAATGAATTTTTAACAAAATAGTTCAATTTTCATCCAAGTAGTTGAATTTTCAACAAAAGAGGTACATACATTCTCAACGAAAAATTCTATAGACTATATTTCAACCAAAATGGATTATCATTTTTAATGAAAAACATTTGAATTCAAGCAAAAAGACGCATTTTCAACAAAATAGTTCAATTTCCAACCGAAGAGATGAATTTTTAACTAAAATGAGGAATCTTTTCAACAAAATGGTCAAATTTTAAAACAAACAATATTAAGATCTTATTCACCTCGTACTGAATAACAATTCTCTTAAAAGCACGTAAAATATATTTTTGATGGAAATTAGGAAAATTAATCATTAGAGAGTATGGAAGGCCAGAATTTGACGAATCAAAAGAACCAGTGAAAGAATGATAATCTGTGAGCGTACAAAATTTTCATTGCACTTCAAAGACACAATTTTCAATTTTTCAATTCAAAAATCGCAAGTAAGTGGTAAAACGACTCATTATAATACTCGTTTTTAATATAGCTGCTCATAAAAAATACGTCATAACTTTTACCTTAAAACCTAGTCAATTTTTTCAATTATTCAGATCGTGCTGGTACCCGCACTTCATACTGGTTTCCCTTCATCTACCGTCAGAAATTATCTACTCTGCTAGCGCGAGCGGTCCTAAAAATCAGTACTGACTTTGAAACGCTATTAATCGTTCAAAAAAAGAGCCATAAACTTGTTAAGAAACCATTGTAAAGATTATGAAATTTCGCGTCGAATAACCCCTAATAAATATTTTTGACTTTCAAAGATAAAAAAGAACGTTATAAGTTTAAAAAAAAATCAAGAATTTCTTGAATTTTATTCATCGACTTCAAATTGTGGCATGACCTGGGAAAGTTGTACTAAACATATGAAATTAATACTGCACAGTCTTTGAAATCTTATCTTTAATTTAAGCTAAAAAAGCTTTAAGAATCTTTACGGGTTATCGAGATGCAACTAAATATTTACCACAGATACGCTTCAACATTTTTAGACATATCTCGGGAATCCGTGAAGATTTTAAACGTTTTTTTGCCTTATCGTAAACATAAGATTTCACAGATTGTGTGGTACAAATGTCAGATGCTTTACTATAACTTTCCTAAATCCAAGAATTCTTGAATAGTTTTACATACTTTTATTTTCCTACGTTCTCCTTAATAGTTCAAAAATTTCTCTATTAGGGGCCATTCGAAGGGAAATTTTGTAATCTTTCCAACGTTAAAAAAAATGTTGCCGCTTCTTTTTTGAACGAGTAATTACGTTTCAAAATCAGCAGTGATTTTTAGAACCGCTCGCGCTGGCCGTGTACATAATTTCCGACGATAGTATAGGGAAAACCAGTACGAGGTGGATACCAGTATGAACTGAATAATGGAAAAAGTGATTGGGTTTGAAAGCAAAAGTTCTATAGTACTTTTTTATGAGCAGCAACATTAAAAACGAGTTTTACAACCCGATTTTTTACCACTGAAATGCTATTTTGGAATTGAATAAATTGAAAAATTTGTTTTTGACATTTGCGATGAAAATTTTGTTCGCTGAAAGATTGGGTGTAGATAATTGCTGACAGTAGAATATGTCAATATGTTTGAAAATAACTTTACAAACAAATAAAGTTATGATGAGGAAATCATATATCTGCAATACATTTCGAACTTTAGTGTCACTGACATCGTTATACGCTTATAGCTATTTCTGTATTTCCGTTCCTTCAGCAAGCTCGTTATTCCTTTTCACCAGTCTAACGAGATTGTAGATTCAAAGGTAAACAAAATAATGTAAAAGTAAGTAGAAACATTTCCAATTTAAGCTGGTAATTGTGTCTATATGAACAAAAATACATTTTCCGACTAAAACTTATTTTAATTAAGAGATTGCTGTTTACGACTGTTTTTCATCATATTTATGTTACTGTAATGAGCTAATTAAATTAGGATTACACCACATATAAATCTCCACGTTCTGCAATAATTTGGTTCAAGATTTATGAACGAAAAATGGGCAACATTTATGCGTAAATTTTACGATGTGCATAAAATTCCTATATTTTGTGAAGTCAAAATTCATTTGAACCAAAAAAAACGAATTTTCATTGAAGTAGATATATTTTCTACTACAGAGATGAATTTTCAACAGAGCAGATTAATTTTCTACAAAAAACCGAGATTTTAATAAAATACATGAATTTCCATTTAAATAGTTGAGTTTTTGACAGAAAAAAAAATAAATTTTGAAACACAAATGTAATCATTAAATTTTCAGTTCAAACAATTAATTTGATCAAAAAATAAGGACTTTAGAAAAAAAAGAGTTAAATTTTCAATCAAAGACATCAATCTTAAAAAACTAATACTCATCGTAAAGTGTAACAGTTGATATTTCCACTAACAATATTTTTATTTTAAACCAAAAACAGTTGAGTTAAACCAAAGAATACGCATTTTGAATAAAGAAGTTGAATGCTCAACAAACCAGATTGAACAGAAAAAAAATTATCCAAAATGTTGAATTTTCAAGCCAAATACATAAATTTTCTACCAAATATTCGAGTTTCCAACCCGAAAATATAAATTGTTAACAAAATTCTTGAATTTGGAAGCAAAAGAAAAATTTTCTACAAAGAAGTTGAATTTCTAACCCAAACACATCAATTATCCACTAAAATAATTGAATTTTCAACCAATAAGGGACCAGTTTTCAATAAAATAAAAAAATTTCCAACTAAAAAAGATCAATTTTTAACGAAATATGGAATAGTTGATTTTTCAGTTGAAATAATTAATTTTCAACATAAAAAAAAGAATTTTCAACGAAATAGTTAAATTTGCATCCAAAAAAGGGCTTTCATCTAGAATGATGAAATGTCAACAACAAAAAAAAGAATGTTTTACAAAGTAGTTCCATTTCCAGTAAGCAGTTGAATTTTAAAGCGAAAAATATGAATTCTCACCGAAAAATGTAATAGTGGATATTTCAAGAAAGTGTAATTTTTTAACAAAAAATATGAAATTTCAACAAAAACAGTTGAATAAAAAAAATTACTTGGATTTTTTAACCAAAATATTTTAATTTTCAACCCAAAAAGAAGACAAATTTCCAGCAACACACTTAAATTTGAACAAAAAAGAATGACTTTCAAACAAAATTGTGGAATTTTCAACGAAGTAATAAAATTAACTTCCTATTCAGATTATCGACAATTTCCTGAATTTCTCATGTTTTTCCTGATTTTCCCTGACTTTCTAAAATTTCCTGACCAGTAACAACCCTGGATAGGGTTTAACCCTGGATTCTTAAAAATCGGAAACAAAATAATTGACCATTTTAAACTCGCTCCTAAAAACAGTTGATTGTGTTGATAATTGCCTGTCATTTACCGGAATTTCCATTTCCGTCATTTGCACGTAATTACCGTTGAAATTACGAACTTCGCAGACCTAAAAAAGGGAGCGTCCACATATCTAAAAAAGGAGCGTCCACAATTTCCGTGACGTTATTTTAATACTTTTGGAAATCAATTTCATATTTTAGACTTAACACTCTTTACCCTATTCTCCTCTTTTCCCTTTTTTCAAAAATTCTTATTTTTTCCTGTTTTCAATAAAATTCCCGTTATTCTCGTTTTTTTCGCTTAAATGTGAAATAAATTAGTAGGAAGCAATACGAAAATCAAACGGTTCTTGGTTAAAAGATAATTTTTTTTGGTTGTTAAGTCTACCGTTATATTTTGGGTTTGGAATTCACCTGGATTTATTAAAAATTCTACTATTTTGTTGAAAATTGAATTATTCTGTTTGAAATGCATCTACTTTAGTGAACATTTCTTTAATTTTTGGTTCAAAATTTAATTTTTTTCAACTGAAATTTTAACTGCTCTATGTTTGAATATTTATCTTTCCCAGTTAAAAATTCAACTATTGGTTTGAAAATTAATATTTTTTAGTTGAAAATTTATGTATTTTGTTTATAATTGCACATTTTTTGTAACAAAATTCGTATTGAAATTCTTGGTTTAAAGGTAAAGGTTTTGGTTGAAAATAGACAATTATAATAACAAATATACAATTTAAATAGAAAATTGATCTTTTCTGGTTGAAAGTTTATGTATTTTGTTGCAAATTCTTCTTTTTGGACAGAAAATGAATCTTTTTGGTTGAAAGTTCATCCTTTTTGGTTAGATGCAATTACTTGGTTTAAAATTAATCACTTTGCTTGAGGATTTCACTATTTTGTTGTCAATTCTTTTTTTTTTTCAATACTTTTAATTGATATAATAGGAGGATCTATTTCATTAGTTAAATATAAAATTTGTAATGAAGGAATTGATATACAAATTAATACATGAATCGGGAAAAGAATTCAAAAAATTTCAATTATTTTATTTTCAATATTTAAATTAATGAAATTATTAATTTCAACTGTTTTCGATTTCAAATAAAAATTATTTTTTTGTTGAGATATTAATTGTTACATGTTTGAAAAATCAACTATTTGTTCGTAAGTTAACTTTTTTTTATATGAACACTCATATTTATGTTTGAAAATTAAAGTAAATTCAACTTCGTGTTCCTAAGTTTTTTCAGCTGAAAATTTAACGATTCTGTGTTTAGTTGAAAATTTATCTTTTTTAGTTGAAAATTCTAGTATCAGTTGAAAATTCATCTTTTTTGATTGAAAATTATCTTTCTCCATGAAAATTGTTCTTTTCATGTTTTATGGTTAACTGTTTTCTGAAACATGTGACTTTTTAGCTTGAAAACTTAACTAGTATGTTAAAAATTCATTTTTTTTAGTTGAGGAATCTATTATTTTGTCCAAAATGCGTCTTTTTCCATTGGATACAAAACCGGTGGATAATTCGTTTTTTTTTTTCGTTAATGAAAAATAATTTAAGCGTGCTCTACAACAGTGCATTAAAGACCATATCTGAAGAATTTTAGTTATTGTTATTCATTTTTATGAAAATTCTAATATCCGTTTCATTAGGTTCATTGAACTTTCATAATTTTTGTGATTTTAATGATATTAAGGTGTATTTTTCGAATTATCTTTAATAAGACGTAGTTTTGAAGATATATTTTTTTTTGAAAAAAAATGTAAACTTCTTGGATTTTTCAAAAACTAATTTTTAAACTGAATTTCTGAACAAAAAAAAATTTCACATCGTGTGCATCATTTCTGCGTACGTTTTTAATTATAATTTTTGGAAAACTGAAGGAGATCCAATTTTTATATTTACAAAGGATGTAAAGGCCATTGTTTGAAAATGTATCTTTTTTAGTTGAAAATTCAACTATTGGTTGAAAACTCATCATTCATTCATTGTAAATTCACATTTTTGGCTTGAAAATTCATGTCGTATATTTTAAAAAACATATACGAGAGTCAAACAGGTTGGGAATTTGACTTCAAGTGTTCGGTTAGAGCCATCAAATAAGTGAAACATTTTATATAGGAAAGGAACCCCACTGAACAAATGAATATGTACTAAAAGACTCACTGTGGCGTTTAAAAATGATTATTCACCCTTATTTTTTATGTTTTAAGAGGTGTCCAAATTTAAACTGCAAACATTTTTTTGGCAGATTAGAAGACATTCAGAAAATCGACTGTAATTTTTCTTTCATCGTAATTATATACGTTTTGTTAATAGCTGCTTAATAGACCTTCATAACGGTGTAATGAAATCCTCAAAACATGTTCATGGAAAAAAGTTATGGGCCAAAAACAAATCCCGTCCCAACCTATACGATTCTCCCCTAAATAAAAGACTCGTTTGCTCTCAATAAATATAATATGAATTAAACTCTCCGAAATTTAATAAATGATTGTATTTAATCATTTTTAAGGAGGGTTTTGTATTAACTGAATATTTCTACCCTATTCATCGCTCAGTGCCGATTTATCATCTCCGTTCCCCTTTTCAAACTGCTATCCTACTGCTAAGTATAACGTCGCATTATGGCTATAACTTTACCTCAAAAGTAAGCACGCGAGTAACAGAAAGTTTGAATACACGCTTTTTTTTACCGAAAACTGACATGTCTTGACAAAGAGAGGAAGGTAATATACCGACATAGTGAAAAATAAAAGGCGCGCTTTATTATTGAAAAAAACTAGAGGAATTTATGGGAAAAGAGAAGAACTCGATGAAATTTTTAAAAAAGCCTGGTAAATTAAAAAAAAATCAAAAGAATTGAAAAAATTCAAAAATATGAAAAAATTATTTAAAATCAGTAAGTTTGAAGTCAAAAGATTTTCATGAAATGTCTAAAAAATGCAAGATGAATTAAAGAAACTTCAGGATCATTTAAAAAATAAATATAAATAATCTAATGAATTGAGTATAGTGAATTATGGAGAATTGAAGTGAATTGAAGTGAATTCGAAAAATTCAAGAGATTTCTAAAGTATTCAACACGAAAGAATTCAATATAAATTAATAAGAATTCAGGGTGAATTCCAAAATAATTCAAATGAAATGTAAAAATATTTTTAAATCTCTTCCGATCTTTAAAACCCTAGGAAATTCCTCACTTCTTATGAATAAGTTCTTTGAAATCCATGAAAATATGATAAAATCTCGTGAAATTCTATGAAATCTGATGTTATATCCTGAAACCTTGGAAAATTTATTAAAATACCTTGAGGACTTTTAAAATCTCTTGGAATTTTTTAAAATGCCCTAAAATATTTTAAATCCTGTAAAAACTCTTGAATTTATTAAAATCAATTGAAAATTTCTTGGAATTTTTTTAAATTCCTTAAAATGGTTTAAATCTTTAAAATTCCTCGAGACTTTTTAATGCTCGTCAAAATACCTTGGAATCCTTTAAAATGCCTTAAAATATATCGAATCCTTTGAAATCCAACTAAATGACTGAAATCAATTGAAAATTCCTTGCAATATTTTAAAATAAAAAATCTTTCAAATCCTTTGGAATGTTTTGTAATCGCTCAAATCTTTTTAAAGTCCATGAAAATTCTTTGGAAGCTTTAATAATACCCTAGAATGCTTTGAAATCCATACATATGATTGAAATCTATTGAAAATTATTTGGAATTTTCAGAAGTATCCGAAAATACGTAAATCCTTTGAAATCATTTGAAATCCCTTGCAATTTTTTGAAGCTCTTAAAAATTCCTTCGAATTTTTTTATTGGAATACTTTAATATCTTAAAAATCCTTTGAAACCTCTTTAAATTATTGAAATCTGTTAAAAAATTTCAGGAATCTTTTAAAATACCCCAAAATATTTAAAAAAATTCAAGAAAATCCATAAATAGGCATAAACCTGAATTCAATAATGGTTCACCCATGGGTTAATTAATTGAAAGAAAAGTAACTGAAGCATTTTTTTTAAAAGAGACTATAATGACTTTATCCTAAAAAAGTGACTGAATAGTGATTTGACAAAAAATTCACTAAAAGCGACTGTGTGACAGTTCTGATTATTGTTGACAGTTATTCAAAGAGCTTGTTACGGAAATTCTTTGATTTTTCCTAAACCCTAACTTTTCCCTGACTTTCCCTGGTCGAAAAAATTCCTGATTTTTCCCTAATTTTCAGGTTTTTCCTGACCTACGGCTATCCTGTGAATAATAAATAATGGACTGTAAACAAGATGGTTCAGCGTAAGCGTTGAATCATAGTCTACTTTAAAACAAAGGTTTCCTCACTTTTTATATAAACTGTAAACAACTTTACCCATTATTATTTCTATTCATGTGACGGAGAAGAATGTTTGCAATAAATAATTCACCCAACTATGAACTCTTTACGAGCATCCTTTCGTTATTTATCGTGCACGCGAACTATTTAGAAAATCCATAAATTCGTAATATTAACCATTTTCTGACAGGCAAGTTGAATTGTCAGTTAAAAATTTGAATGGCTTAGAAAACAGTTGACTTTTAAACTCGAATGATTAATTTTCAATCAAAGAGTTGAATTTGAAAAAATAATAATTTTCAACCAAACAGTTGCATTTACTGCCAATTTGTTGAGAAAATTCAAGTGAAGGAGAATAATTTTTATTCTCAACTCGGAAGCTTGAATTTTCAATAAAAAAGTCAATTTTTAACCAAAAAAGATGAATTTAAACCAAAACAAGTGACTTTTCTACAAAAAAAAAGAAAAGTGTTCAATCCAGAATCACGAACAACCAATTAGTTGAAATTTCTATCGCGAGGCGAATTTTCAGCAAAATAATTAAATTTTTTACAAAATAGTTGAATTTTCTAGGAAAAAGACAAGTTTTTTGGAAGAAGGTTAAATTTTCAACAAAAAATCCCATTTTCAGTCGAGAAAGATGAATTTTCAACCGAAGGAGATGGCAAATTTTCAACAAAGTTACATTTTCGACTGAAAAAGAGCAATTTTCAACAAAATAATTCAATTTTCAACCAAATAGTAGAATTTTCAACCAAAAAGAATGAAATTTCAACCAAAAACAGTTGGATTTTCTTAGTGGGTTGCATTTATTTTGTTGTATTTAATCGAAAAAGAGGAATAGGGGAAAGAGTGGGAAGACAGTAACTGAATTTGAAATTAACCGATTTTAAACGTTTCCGACTTGAAAATATCCAACTGTTAATTTTTTGAAAAAATAATATCTTGGAATACGATTTCACGAAAGTACAGATTGTTCTATTTCAAATACTGTTAATTGAAAATTTAACTATGATAATTTTAATGATAAATACGGCTGCGAAGTACTATGGACTTATTCACTATGGGTGTATTTATTTGTGCTTATTTTATGAGCATTATGCTTCCTCATAAGTATCAAATAAATTTGCTTCCTCATAGAGCAAGGTTTTCCCTAGCAAAGGCAAAAATTAACTTTCAACATTTTTTCCAAGCTTATGTTTCTGTTTTTCCGAAGATTTTATTCTCAGAAAATCAGAGGTCCCACCAAAATGTAAATTGATGTGTTCTGTTACAACGAACCACTCTTAAACCTACGGTAGTTTTATATTTCGAATTAAACACCTCATATAAACAATTTAACATTTCTTCAAACTTTGTGAGTAGCTATTGGTTAATCAATAGTGGTCTTCAAAACTTCGTCAAAAGATCATTCCACGCGTCTCGAAGACGCGAACAATATTGAATAAAATGCAGTACTGTTATATTCCCAATATAAAAAAATCTTCTTACAAACAAGGAATATAATTTTGTTGAAAAATTAAAAAACAATATTGGTAGGTTATGGTAGACTATGAAAAGTTCTTACTTTTGGTAATCGATGCGAATCGAAGATGCGAACAAATATATTATATGCATTATAGTTGTTTTCCCAATATTAGAAGATTTTTCCTTATATCAAGAAGATAAATAAAATACTTTTTCAATTTATAAATCGGTATTTATGGATCATAAGAGGTTATATAAGGTTCGCCAATAGTTTATTGGACGTGTCTCGAAGATGCAAACAAATATGTCAAATATAGTACTGATAGTACTCCTAATATGAACAAAGTTTTTCTCATATAAACAGAATAGACAAATTTTGTCTAAACTTCATAAATCGGTACTGGTCGATCATAAAAGGTTCACCAATCGGTCAATTGATGCGTTTTAAGGACACGAACAAATGTAATATTGTCGTGTTTTGAATTTCAAAAAAGTTTCTTTCATGTAAACAGGATAAACCATTTTTTGGTAACTTCATAAATCGGTAATGGTTTGTCATAAAAGGTCCATCGATATATCAATATTGATGCGTCTAGAGGAAGCAAACAAATGCTCTACATGTAATATTGTCGTATTTAGAATACCAAAAAAATGTTTCTTATACAACAAAATAAACCATTTTTTGAAGATTCATAAATAGGTACTGTTAGATCATAAAAGTTTCAACAATAGGTCGATCGATGCGTCTCAGAGACGCGAACAAATACGCTAGATGTCGTATTGTTTTATTTTGAATATCAAAATAGTTTTCCTTATATAAACAAGATAAAGTTTTTCTTTTTAAATTTCTCTTTTATTTTTCGAGAATGGTAAACAGAAAAAAGTTACACAATTTCATTTTCTGCTCCTGGGGTCGAACTATATTGAAATTGTCAATAAAGTGTATTTGAAAATTTAGGTCATTACAAACCTCCCTCTATGAGGAAGCAACTATTCCATTTTTAATGTTCTCAATTAAAATGGTATAATTTTTCTAGTCTTGAATTCCAATTTCAAAAGTTTGATTGTGATTAAAATTGAAACTAAGTATATTGAACTTCTCAGAAAAATGGAGAGAAGACGTTTAGTCAAATTTTTCTTCAAAAAGACGAATTTTTTCACAAAAGTCGAAAAAAATCGAAAAAGTCGCATGATTCGAGCCCTGAATTTTGTTGTAAATAATAACAAGAATGCCGAATAGATTTTAATTGTACTCACAGTATGCTATTAGTTCATTGTACTTTTTTTATTCAACAAATAATACCAAATTAAATTTGTACAAAATCAACAAATTAGTGAATTTTCCTCAATATTCTAAAGGAAACTGAAATTTGTTCTATTCTCTCGTTTTTATTTGATTTTCTCATAAATTTACCAGACTGTCGAAAAGGGTTGAACATGCTTTTCCTGAGCTTTGCGTTCTAAGTGTCGACTGTTAATCGCGGGAAGAGATGTAGCCTTTCCCATTAGGAAATGAGAATTCCCACTCATAACAAAGTTCCAACAAACACCTACCCTTCCCAACACCTTCTGCAAGTTCCTCACTTTCTCAGCCTGTTTTCCAATTTTCTTTTGTACTCACTACAATTTCCATCTCATTATGGTCTGCTTCCCCTGCTTACTTCCAATTACTCCCCATTCTAACAGACACACTGTGGATGAAATGTATATTTTTGTTTTCTATAAAATACGATTTAGTCTGCAAATATTAACCGATTTGAATATATATATAGGAAATAGAGGAATTTTTTTTACGAAAAAGGGGAAGAATGAGGAAAAGAATAATTATTTATTTATACATTAGGAAAAGAACAAAAACCATTTTTTTGTAAGGAGTTGTATAGTTTGTGAATGATGATAAATAATTTTTTACAACACTATCATGAAAATGGCGTGTTTTCGTACTTATGATCTGTGTGTAATGTGGCGCATTTCGAACGATGCGAATAAAGAATGTACGAAATAAGGAATGCTTACGAAAAGGCCTCTTTTCGTAAGCATTCCACATTTTCACAATAAGTGAAAGGAAGATAGTTAGATAAAGAGGGAAATAGGTCGATGTTTTCAGCGACAACTGTAGCGCGCTCGTCTCGCGACTTACCGTGCAGAAATAGGAGGCGTACACTGAAAAACTTCACTTTCGTCCGAATCTGACATTTTCTCTATTTTCGATAATATCACATTGATTTAACTATTGAAGAAAACCGAACAAACGCGTGACAGTATTCAGAAATAAGTTTATAAAAGCCGGTAGCCTCTCCGCCGCTAGGTGCGCTATAGTTGCTCAAGTCAAAGTTGCGGGAAAATTGAAATTAGTTCAAAATGTTATACTTCCGAAGTGTTCTCTTTAGAATAAAGTTGCTAAAATAAACAGGTATATATATATGTTGATTCTAAATTCCTTCTTTTTATATGAAAAAATTTGTTAGTTAAACTTATTTAATTTAATCTTATCGTAATCTTAT
>CAKNXH010063808.1:48504-76756 GCA_932178445.1 Andricus quercusramuli
TTTAAGATAAAAAAAGATACGATGAGTAATTTCTCAATTAATAGACTGCTTTCTGAGTCAAAAAGTATTTAAAATATATTATTCCACGTTATTCAATATATGAAACGCAGTTGTATCCTGCGAGAGCTGCTTGTTCAAAGATCTATAGTCCAAGTATTTATTATACATATTTGTTCTGTAAAACGAAAGTAAATATTCACATAAAACTGGAACAGCACAAAAATTAATTGCACTAGAGCATATATTTTTACATTTATTTTACAATTAATTATAAGTAGATACAGCGAAAAACGGTTTTTCATAATCTGAACAAATTCAACAACACTTTTGCAAGAAATAAAAGAAGATTTTTTTTACGTATTCTACTGTGCATTTTGTGTATGTTTTTAGACTATTTACAACAACTTTTTGTATGAATTATCAAAAAATGAAATTATAATATTGGTAGCTAACATTCAATTAGGTCCCCTTAAACATCCAGGTTTATTTTTTTGAACAACACTACATAAACCTACAATCTTTATTTTTTTATTCAACTATAATTAGCGAACAATTAACAAATGAATAATTAGTTAATAAGAAAAATGAAAAATTATAAAAAATACACTTTTTTGAGATTCTAGAGAGTTGATTGTCGTTAAAACTCATAAAAGAATGCACACCCATCATGAGGCAGCTCAATGATGCTCTCAAGACGCCTGTTTGATTATTCTCGTGTAATTTAGCGTGAAAACGGTCTCCTGAAATATTACCACACTCACGGAAGAACAAGACGATGTTTGTTGGTAATGGTTGTATTATATGCACCGACAAAAAAGAACCCTTCTCGGTCCTCCCTAGCTATCCACCCACCATGCAATTCAGACGATTCACTATACCTATCCCAGAAGCGAGTTTTTACCAACTTCTTGTATTTTTCCCGTTCTAGAAATTAGGAGATTTTTTATATAGAAGGACTCGAGACAAATAAAAAATTTCCCAGGGCGAGTAAAATGCTAGGTTTCATTCAGTTTTTTGTGTTTTTTTCTCCATGAAATTATACTTAGAACTTTGAAAAGTGATTTTTAAAATCCTTCAACCGCTCTCTGTGTAGTTATTTATTTATAACTAGCTTCCAGTTGCCCGCAAAAATGGGTGCATATGAAAATAGTCATACTACATTAGCTGGTTTTAAAAGGCAAAAGGTGGCAAAAGAATTGCTTTTCATTGTGCTTCTCGCATATCAATTTCCAAATCTAACCAATTTCTCTACATTTTTTGACAGTCTCGCTCTATTTATCAAGCCATTAGAAGTAATCAAATTCATTTTTTAACACTAAAGACATTCAAGATTTTCAAATTTTAAGTTTGGGATAGGGTTAGAGGGGAAATGGTCGTCTTTCAATTTGAGCTATTTCCAAACAAAATTGGATTAAAATAATAGCTTGAAGCATAGTGGTGTCTCCAAACAAAACATCATCATTATTCTTATTTTTCTAACAACCAATAACAACAACAAAAGAAACAATAACATGAAATAGAAAATTTCGTTTTTCAATGCACATCTACATGTTAAGACTTTCAATTTGAGCAATCGCCAAAAAAAAATCAGACGAAAAGAAAAGCTTGCAGCATAGTGGTCTGAAATTCGAAATATCATGATTTTTCTTATTTTTCAAACGACTGATAACAAGAACACAAAACAATCCTCCGAAAATAATCAGGCCAAAACAACAGTTTTCAGCAAACTGGTCTGAAAACGCAATTTCGTCATTTTTCTTATTTTTTACCCACAAATAACAAAAACAAGAACATATAATAACAAATTTAGTTTTTCAATGCACATCTACAAGCCATCCCCGAAAAAGTCGGACAAAAAGAATAGCAAGCAGCATAGTGGCCTAAAAATCGAAATATCATACTTTTTCTTATTTTTTTAAATACGGATAAAAACAAACAAAAAATAATAACATGAAATAATAAATTTGATTTTTTAATACACATCTTTATGTCAAGACCTCCAGTTTGTACAATCCCTTGAAAATAATCGGACCAAAACAACAGTTTCCAGCATACTACTCTAAAGATCGGAATATCATGATTTTTCTTATTTTTTAACAACTGATAACAACATTGAAATACAATAAGATGAAATAGTAAATTAGATTTTTAATGCACAGCTTCAATTTGAGCAATCCCTGAAAAACCGGATTGAAAAAAAAGCTTGCAGCAGAGTGGTCTAAAAATCGAAACAACATCACTTTTCTTATGTTTAAAAATCGAAACATTATAATTTTTCTTATGTCTTCGAAGAAAAGCAGACAATTTTTTGGTATGATAAACCATCTACAAAAAACTAATAAATCAGAACAAGAGAAAAAATCATTGAGATTTCCAATTTTTTCTGGACAGAACTTGCCCAAGTTCTTTGTCTTGATTATTATAAACCATCATTATTCACCTTTTCTCGAAATTCTAAAACTAAAAAAGGCGAAGAAACAAATTGTAATGCATTTTGACACACATTAAAGAAAGATCAAAGGGAAGGAATATAATTAAAGCAAAAATCATTTAAAAATAGTTGTACTATTAAAAATTTAACTAACAAATGTTGGTTTAATAAAATTCAAAAATTACTATCAAATACTTCAGTTGAAATCAGACTTTGATCGTTATGCGTAAAACTATTGTTGCGGGTGGTTAAAACAAATTTAGATTTAAATATTAAACTCGAGTTAAAGTTATTTAAATAATATTAAAGTGTTTAAAAATGTACGCGAAAATGAAATTGGTTAGTTGAATGTATCTTTTTCATATAGCTCGTGTAAAACTAGTTTGGGATAACTATGAGATAAAAAAAAAGTCTAAAAAAAGTTGATCCGTGTTATAAAGATAATTTTAACCTTTTTGTTGGCAGCATTACATCATTTTTCTAAATAAAAATTGATTACTAGGCACAAGGTCCAGGGTGAATATAAAATGCTCAGAGCCTTTCTCTCGCTTGTAATTATCTTTACTATTAGTGTTGTTTCGAGAGTGAACGCAACTTGAAAGCTGATAAATTACACTCTCTACATTACGACGGCCCCCATCCGAATTTAACCGATCTAAGTGCTGCTTAACTTCGGCGATCGAACAAGAAGCCTTAAACATATTCCCGTGAAGAACTCTAGACGAAATTTTAATAGAAAGATATATTTTTTTAAATAGACTCAATATTTACGAAAAACATTTTCATAAAAGCTCGTAGAATTGTAAAACAGCTCAAGAATAATTCTGAAAACTTTTACTGAAATCTCTCTTTTCGCAGATATTAATACCCTCTCTTATAAGATTGTGTAAATTTTGTAATTCTTTAAACAGTATTTTAAATGAAAAACGATGGTGTTTTCTAGATTGTATTAACTTTGTAATATTAAAAAGGATATTGTAAAAGTGCTTTTTGGAATTTGATAAAAAAATCATAAATTTTCAGATGTTTCTTTTTAGGTCAAAAAGTATAAGAAATTAATTTTGCTCCCTACTTTTTTAGATCGAAGTGTCTAGGCTCACCGAAAATGCTACGTTGAATAAAACAATATGATGTAGCAACAAATTTGAAATAATTGTCAGCGGGTTTCTTTTTTCATATTATGTAAATAAAAATATTATGTTATACACATACAATAAATATAGTTAAAAATATCTTATCATATGTTATATGTGGATTTACAGTTAAAAATACCTTGAGAAGAAATTGATATCAAGTCGTAAGATGTTGTCAATTACTACAATTTAATTTTGATCATCAAAAAACCGGTATAGGCCTCAATAAAATTTCTTATCTTTTATACCGAAAACACTCATCATGAATACTAATTTAAGGGTGATGTAAAGAAATGGCTTCAGGTTTTTGTCTTTGTAAAATCAAAAAATTGAACACACCTTTGAATCGTCTATAAAATTATGAATGGGGAAGATACTTTCAAACCTCACAGTGCCAATGGGATAAAAAAGTAGGGTACAAAGGGTACTTTGTCATTTCCATATGGTACCTTTTCACGCCTAAAGGGTACCCTTTTTCACAAAAACAGGGGATAATAAAGAAGTTATTAAAGGCAGTATATTTTGCTTTAATGAAAATACATTGGAAAAATTTAAAGATGTGAAAAAATGAAACACAGATAAGCATAATTTGAAAATTATCATATGTGAGTTTATCTATTTTTAATTATTTCAGCTTTTCTTCATTTTTTTCTCTGCTGTATTTCCATTTGCTCTGTCAAACATGAAATTATCTCTTATGGCCAGTGTACAAAAATAATGAAACTAAGCACTTTTTCATACTAATTTGCCTAACGAGAAAAATCAAGATTATTTTTGAGATTCTCAATTTGAAGGTGCTAAAGACTGAATGACTTCAATTTAAACTTGTTCATTAAGCTCAAATATTAAAATTTAAAATGTTTTGTGTTTCTATTCATGTTTATTCATGTTTCGAATTCAAACATGTTTAATTTCAAACGCTTTTAGTATAAAATATTTAAATCTTGACCTTTTGAAGCTTAAAATTGTCAAAAAATTCTAACACAATTTGAAGTAATACCACTTTGAACAATTTACATTTGGAACCGTCTTTCGATATTATGATTAAAAATTATTATTACTATAATTATTATTATTATTATACCCTTAAGCCCTATCCCTTCCGGTGTAAGCGTGATCTAGAATTTCTGTGTTATTTTATTTACATAAAACTTTCGTTCCGAAACACTGCTCCGACCCAGGTTACTGATCAATCTCTCTAGCATTCACCTTTACTGGTAAAAAATGCAACTGTCCCGTTAAAAATTAATCTTTTTCAGTTTAAAATTAACTTTTTCTTAAATATCAACTATTAGATTTTTGGTTAAAAATGCATCCTTTTAGGTTGAAAATTCAAGTCCTTGGTTGAAAGTTATACCACTTTCATAAAAGTTCATTTTTTGGTTGAAGATTCATAATTATAGTTGAAATTAATTTTTTAAACTAAAAATTTAACCATTTTGTTCAAAATTCAACTGATTAAGTGAAAATTATGTTTTTTGTTGAAAATTCATATTCTGGAGTTAAAAAATCAACTGTTGTGTACAAAATTCGTTTCCTTTATTGAAAATTAATTATCTTAAATGAAAATTGAAATATTCAATTATTTGTTGAAAATCGTTCTTTTTTAATTTGAAAATTGAACTAAATTTAAAAATGTTTAGGAACGCAAAAAGTATAAACTAAAAATTAACAAACAAAAGTTGGATTAACATCACATTTAATGTTTAAACTGTTCAGTTGAAAATGTATGTATTAATATGTTAAAAATTCATCCTTTCCGGCATAAAATTAATCTTCTTGGTTGAAAATACAACAATTTCTTTAAATATATATATTTAATTTGTTGAGAAATCATCTTTTTCGGTACAAAATTAATCTTCTGTGTTGAAAAGTCATCTTTTTAATGGAAAATTTAATTGTTTGATTGAAAATTGTACCGTTTTGTAAAAAACTAATCCTTTTCGTTAAAAATGTAACTGTTTGGTTGAAAACAAATTTGTTTTGATTGAGGATTCAAATATTTTGTCAACTATTGTTGCACTTAAAATGAAAAGCTTTCCTTGGCTAAATTAATTATTACATTTTTGGTTGCGATTTTATCTTTTTTGGCTGAAAATTTAACTAATTGGTTAAACTACTTACATGAAACGGTAAAATCCCCCCCCCCCCCTACCAATTGTCTGAAATTATTTTTTAATGTCTCCTAAATAAATTCACGAATAAAATTTAGCCGGCAAAAATTAGGTAAGATAGGGCAGTTGAGGGAAAAGTAAGGAAATAGTGGTATTAGCGGACAATTATGAGAAAATGCTGCCTTTAGTGTCTTTTTTTCGCAATAGTAGCAAAATAGTGTCATAACTCAAAAAAAAGGGTCAAATAGTGTGAATATTGTGGTGAGTCTGAAGCTTGTATAAGAACCAATTGGTGTCATCCTTAGTTGGATTTTCGTCTTGATTAAAAAAAGGCAAACATCTCAAAAAAATGGGGAAGCTGATTTTTCTCTCAGGCTTAAGATAGTCACAGCCCAACATGTCGAAGGAATTTTTGTTGGAGTTGGATTTTTTGTCCCGAAAATTTGTTGAAAAAATACCGGTGTTAGCTGACTCAAGGAGGAGAATACAGAAGATGGAGGGATGATTCAGGGAGAATCAACAGTTTCTCGCTGATCAATCTCTCTAGCAATCACCCCAGGCAAACTGACTGATTATCCCATAGTAAGATCCATACTCGTTACTCTAATCACAAACACTATTCTATTTTTCGTGCAATTGAAGAACCAGGGCGAGAATAATCGAACACATTAAAAGAAAAAGGTGGAGGCTTAATTGCTGCAGGCAGGTTGAATTATAGGTACCTCGAGAAATATTCGGTGAGAGCCGTGAGAGACCTTACAAGAAATAATGATGGGAGTGGAAAAGCAGTATATCGGTGTTACGGTGGTGCTTAACGAGTTCAACCCCTTATTACGGAAACTCGTGCAGCCGCATCTGAGTCAAGGGGAGTAGTTAATAAAGTAACCTATGTACAGGACGAACAAGAGGAAAAAATTTCGGTCCTTCTCTGCTGTCATTAAGTTCGCAACGTTTAAAAAAAATAATAATTTTTTTCTAAATAATGTTAACTTTTCATGAAACACTCACTTCTCCACAATATCATTGTCAGAAAAATGTTCTTTGTCCACCCACGCACGATAAAATGTATACTGAAAAAGACGGAAAAAATTCTAACCTTCCTCTAAACGACCGCTTCCCAAATTTTCTTTCACTAATTGCTTGTATTCGATGTCCGTCAACACAAGAAATAGTTTCATCCCGATGTCATTATCGGATGACTGCGTTTTAGCCACCCACGCACTCTGAAATATACACGGAAAAATTCCGAAAAAATTCTAACATTCTTCTGAACATCCGGGCCTCAACTTTTATCTCACTTATGACTTTTATTCGGTGTTAAGCAACACCAGGATAAGATTTGTCTCAATAATTTTATTGAAAGACTGCTTTTTATGCACTTAAGCACTTTCTCATAAATTTCAGAGGGCGTCCGAATATCCAATATAGCTTATTTCATTAAAATAATAAATATGACGTTATAATGAGTTATTAACATCTCAAATCATATACTACATTATTGTTACGATAATTGAATGAGAAAATTCATTTCAGTAGTTTTTAGAATGTTTTATTTTCGTTTATAAATGCTACGAACTTCATTGACATGTCGTTCTAATTTTCCAACCTAGCTGCTACTACCGCGTAGGGAAAAGATAACGAATTAATGTATGTCCAGGTGAGATTTTAAATCAGTAACGATTTACAAATTTGCTGTTTCTATTTTCAACATCTACTTTTCACAATTTACATATCAAAACTTTCCCCTCATTTTCGGAAATTGAAATCAGCTTTCAATTTTCTAATGCTCTAGACAAAACTGTGTATTTCATTAATATTTTTATTTGTTTTGTGAGACGAATACAGTCAAACATTTTGTATTTTCAGAAGTGAGCTGAAAATACGCTCACGGCAGAGGGAAAAAGGTGACTTTTCATGAAAATAGGCAAACTAATATAAAACAAAATGTTTTGAAACAGAACTGTTGAATTTTCAACATAATAATTGCATTCTCAACAAAATCGATAAATTTTTATTCAAATAGATGAAATTCCAACCAAAAAAATTAATCTTCAACGAAAAAGATAAATTTTGAATAAGAAAAGATGAATTTTCTACCAAAAAAGATGAATTTTCAAGCTAAAAATTCGAATTTTTTAAAATACATTTGACCTTTTAACCCGAAAAGATGAGTTTTTAACAAACAATTTAATTTTCATTCATGAAAAATGAATATTCAAGCAAACTGTTGGATTTTCAATCAAATAGTTAAAAATTTAAACAGAGGAGACCAATTTTTTACAAAAAAGTTTAATTATTAATACAAATGTTGAACTTTCAACGTGCAAGGATAAATATTTGATCCAAAAAGACGAATTTTCAACGAAAGAATTCAATTTTCAACCAAGAAAGATTTTTCAGTCCACGAAGGAAAAATGTGATTGTTAAATTTTCATTGAAGAAAAGTAATTTTTAAACAAAGAGATAATTTTCAACCAGAAAAGATTAATTCTTAACGAAAAATGTGAAAGTACCAATTTTTAACAAAATAGTTGAATCCTTAGACAAAACAGATTAATAATAAACCAAATAGTTGCATTTTTAACCAAAAAACATTGATTTTTTTACACTAGAGAAGAAGTCTCAAACCAAAAAGATGAATTTCCAACGAAATAATTGCATTTTCAAACAAGGAATATTTTGTAGCCAAGAAGATAATTTTTTGAACCAAATTTTTAAATTTTAAACAAAGTAATTGCATTTTCAAATAAATAGACGAATTTTTAACCGAATAGTTGAATTTCCAATCAAAAAGTTTAATATTCAACCGAAGAGATTAATTTATACCGAAAAGGACGATTTTTTATCCAAAGAAAAAATTAAAAAAAAAATTAATATTCAACAAAATACATGAATTTTTAACTAAATGGTTAAATTTTCAATAATAAAAGATCAATTTTCTTTCAAAAGTGTAATAATTAAATTTGAAGTTAAGAAAATTATAATTCAACGAAAAGGACCAATTTTCTATCCGAAAAGACGAACTATCAACAAACCTGTTGCATTTTCGACCAAAAGTTATTACATTAAAAAAAAAAAGTAGAATTGTTAACCAAAGAAATCAATTGGCAACCAAAAAAATGAATTTTTAACAAAATACATAAAATTTTAACTACATAGTTGAATTTTAAGCCAGAAAATATTAATTTTCTACCAAAAGTGGAATAGTTCAATTTTCAGTTGAAAAAATTAAATTTCAACCAAAAAGACAAATTTTCTATCCGAAAAGACGAATGTTCAACAAACCCGTTGAAATTTCGACCAAAAGTGATTACATTTTAACAAAATAGTATTTTAGCCAAAGAAATAAATTTTCAATAAAAAATATGAATTTTTAACCAAAGAAATAAATTTTCAATCAAAAAAGTAAATTTTTAGCAAAGTATATAAATTTTCTACTAGAAATTTGAATTTTCAACCAAAGAAAGATCTATCTTTTACCAAAAGTGGAATAGTTGAATTTTCAGTTAAAAAAATTAATTTTCAACCGAAAGGACGAATTTTTTATCCGAAAAGACGAATGTTCAACAAACCCGTTGAATTTTCGAACAAAAGTGATTACATTTTATCAAAATAGTGGAATTTTTAACCAAAGAAATAAATTCTGAATCATAGTTAGATTTTCTTATTTGGTGCCATTAATTCAGTTCGTATTTAAGCAAAAAACGAGAAAAAGGGAAAGTTTCTTCAAAAAAGGGGAAAGACGAAGAATTCTTTAAATCATAAATTGCCTGAAGGCTTCAGTTTAAAAATGACTATTCGAAGTGTAATTATAATGTTTGGACAATTCAGCGTTTTAATTTCTAATATTCGATATTAACCAAAAGATTATTTTCTCTTCTACCAGTTGATAAAAAGTATTGTTTGTTATTTTTTTAGTACCTTGGGCTACTCTTCACCAACTTTTTCTGAAAAATACAATTTTTCTTCAGTGCCACATAGCAGTCTGAAGTTTGTGACTGGAATAATTTTCACCGCGAACTGTGAAATTAACCGAAGAAGTTTTTCTCCCTCATGAAAGTGGAAGTTGCCGCGGTATTCAAATCTCCAATGTAATGTAATGGATAGCAGCGTGAAATGCTTTTTTCAATCTAAGAGAAAATTCCTTTAATGTCATCGCCTTCTTGTTCTTTTTTCATTATTCAAAAGAAGAGAAAAGGAGAGAAGATATTAAAAAAAGCACTCAAAACGAATTGAAAACCCCAGGAGCATCGACCGCAGTTTTATATTCTGGGTGTGGAGTGGGTTGGGCTAATTGAAATGGAATAAAAAGCGAAAGAACAGAATGGTCGAACAACACGCGATGTCCTTTTGATCAGTCGGCGTTTCGGCTCGCGTGCTTGTCGGGCGTGTATGTTTGGATTCATAATTTTCACCTCTAAACTCTACACGCACGCACAGCCCTTCTGCAATGCTAATGCTAACGATCTGTCCTGAAAGACGGACTTTTTAATTATACTTTATAATAGCAACTCGCTAACAAGAACTACACTTCAAATCATTTTTATGTGAAATCTCTTTTAAATCATTCTCAGAGCTCGGACCGACTAGAAGGCTTAAAAAAAGTCGCGTTAGTCGCATAAAATTGTACAAAAATTAATTGCTGTAGGCACCACGCGCCTACAAAAGACAGTTCTGTCAAACATCCCCCCCCCATAAATGTTCCCCCCCCCCTCACTTCACCCTTCACCCACATCCCTTCCACAACTTCTTCCTCCTCTACTTCCCCGTCACCTCACTTCACGAGTTAACACTCCCCTCCCCTACTTCCCTATCCAACCCTCAATTTCCCACCCCTACTTACACCCATTTCTAATAATTTTCCCAACTTCACCTCATTGTCCCTCACTTCCCCTACGTTCCCCTTATTTCCCCTAATTTTTTCTTAACCCCCACTCATTTCCCTTAATTCACATATTTTCCCTCCCCTCATTACCCTCAATTCTCATACTTCCCTCCCTTTCCCATCAATAATTATACTTCTCCTCCACTAATTTCCTATTCCCTACGTTCCCACCCCTTATTTCTCCTCATTTTTCCTTAACCCCCACTCATTTCCCTTAATTATCATATTTTCCCTCTCCTCATTACCCTCACTTCTCATACTTCCCTCCCTTTCCATCAATAATTATACTTGCCCTCCACTAATTTCCTCTCACTTTCAATACTTCCACTCAAACCTTTTCCTCACTACCCATAATTCCCCTCTCTTTATTTCTCTTACTTTCCCGACCCACACTTGTCCTAACTTCATCATTCCGTTATTTACCCTCATTTCCCTTCCCTGACTTACACTTACATCTTTTACTCCTCTCCACTCATTTCCCCTCAATACCATACTTCCCTTGTCCACGTTTCCCCTCACACCCTACTTTCTCACCCATAATTTTTCCTCACTACATCAACTTGGAAAAAAGTACGACAGATGGACGGACATCCGGCCGAAACCATTAGGGTTTCTGCCCGGGGCTATGAAAACATAAAAAGCATAAAATAAAAAAGTCTCATAAAATTTTTAAAGATATGAAAAAAAATTATTAGGGACTTTGAATATTCTTTGCACAATCAAAATAAACTTTAAAGTTCTGAAATGTTGTAAACAATAGCTTGATGGATTCAAAATCCGGGTTTAAAATATTTATTTCTGAACTGTTAAACTTTTCAACTTGGGTTATTTTCAAATGAGAGAAGTTTACAATTTACATTAATATCGAACCTCAGAAACATTCACTTTAAACTATTCAACTGCGAAATCACTCAACAACTAAGGCATTAGTTGAACTTTAACTCATTCAGCTTGAAGGATTCTGAATCTGGGTTTGAATTATTCTTTCTTTACTGTAAAACTTGTTAACTTGGGTTCTTTTCAAATGAGAGATGTTTATCATTTAAATTAATTTTGAACCTCAGAAAAATTAATTTGGAACATTTTAAACTCGAAATTACTTAACAACTAAAGCTTCAGATGAACCTTATTAACTCATTCGGCTTGAAGGGTCCGGAATCTGGGTTTTAAATATTTCTTTCTGAACTATTAATCTTGTCAACTTGGATTATTATCAAATGAGAGTTTATAATTTACATTAACTTTTAACCTCAGAAACCCTTATTTTGAACATGACGAGAAATATTGTAAATGGATACCATAAATAGTGTCACAAATTTGAAAAAATAGTGTAAAAATAGTTTCACGAAATGTTTCAAATATTAAACTTATTTGTAGTCCAAAATCAAGAAGTGTGGATTGAAAAATTAAATTTATTTTTGCAGAAAAATGTCCAGCTTTTTAACATAATTTTTTGATAGTATTAAAAATACTCTACTTTTTCCGCTTAAATGCAAGTTGAATTAATAGAACCTAGTCATAAAATCTAACCACTTGTTATGAAAAGTGAATTCTTTTCGGTTGAAAAGACTCCTATTCAATTTTGGGCTAAGGATTCAACTTTTTTGTTTGAAAATTTGATTGGTTCAAAATAGAATTATTTTGTTGGAAATTCATCAATTTTGTTAACAATTTATACTTCTTGTCCAAAATTTAACTATTTTGTTGAACATTTATCTTTTTCGTTCCAAATAAGTTCGATTAAACTTTTAAACCGTAAAAAAATTACTTTCAACCAATAATAGTTAGGTCTTCTTATCGGGTTCTATTAATTTAGTTCGCATTTAAGCGATAAATAAAAATAAGAGGGAAAAGGAGAAGTATCTTCAAAAACAGGAGAAAAAGTAGGAATTTTCAAAAAAGGGGGAAAATGTGGGGGATAGCCACGAGTTTCTTATAACTCTTGAAAAATTAATATCAGCAAAAAAAAAGGCAAAAACATTATAATAATAAAATGATATCTGCTTCGCTAAATTATTATTGCATTTGTTTGATTTTAGGTTTCTTCTACCTTTGTTCGAATATTTTCCTGGTATCCTTCTTCGCCTTATAATTATCAAATTAATCGGGCAGTTGCTTGAATTTTAGATAATATAGTTTTTAAATACTGCATGGAATTCTTAAAATATCCTTCATTGCTAAGAAAAAAAATATTTAAGAAAGGTATGGAAAACCTTATTCAAACATGTTTGGGAATTTCAAAAAACTTACCTTAAGTAAGGACCTTCAGCTTTAAATGATATTTGAGTTTTACAAAAGAAAAAGAATATCTAAAAATATGAAACTAACCATTTTTACTTTACTAAAAAAAAAAAATAAAATGTATTCTTAATTGTTTGTTCAAACGAGTATTTACAGAATTAAAGGTAGTCTTGTAAAAAAGCATCTTTTTGAAAAAAAAAAATAGTTTCTCTCTGATTTTAAGAATCAAAATAGTATTACTAATGATGCCATTAAAAAAAAAACATTGTTTAAAGTGAAAAAAATTGTAAGGCTAAGAAAAAACATTTATCTTAACAATATTTTTTGCAACTGAAATTTTTCTTACTACCGCTTCTCACCAATTTAAAAAAAATGCTTAACTTATGATAAATAATGCCTTATTTTTTTGGAGGAAATATTCCTTACAACTTTACTGTTTCCAATTTTGAAAGTTTTTCAATGACTGAAATCGTTCAAACAATTTTCTGAAAAGAAAGAATTTTTTAAACAGATACCTATATTTGAAGAATATTGACTTAATTTCAAAACTAGAAACAGTAGAGTTGTAGGAAATATTTTTTCCAATAAAAATAAGTCGTGATTTATTTAAATCCAACCAATTTTGTTTAGATTGGTAAGAAAAGGCGGTCAGAAATAATAATTTTTTCATACAAAATTAGATTTTTTCTTTCACAATACATAACTGATGATATAATTTCAATACTTAAAATCATGGACAATTTTTTCCCATATACCTTATTTTTGGTCGACAAAAAAACTAAAGAAAAAATTGTAAATATCAATTATATTTCTGCATTAATTTCAAAATTAAATATTTAAATTTTTGTAAGTATAAGATACAGTTCCTCATGTTATTATTGATTTTGATATCTCTTTGTTCAATTGCGTCCTTCAATTTTAATCCCATTCAATCTTACTTAATCCCTTGCAATTTTTTGAAATCCCATATCATCCCGCGTGATCCCTATAATCTCGTGTAATCCCACGTAATATTACGTAATCCTATGTAATCCCATGTAATCTTGTGTAGTCTCATTATAATTATTATTGTCTTGCAAGACTTGCATATTTGAATCCCGTAGCACTAGGGATAAAACCTATTGTACTATGCCTTTTATTTAAAAACCCCGGTGAAATAGAGGTCTATAAACATGTTACCCACGTTGCTAAAGTATTATTTAAGTCCTCTAGCATGTAGCGTCAGACAACTCCACTTCACTGGGTATATGCCTAAAAATTGTCTGTATTAAGGGGGGGTTAGAATCACTGTATGAATTTAATCACAAACAGTAATAACCAGCGGCTGCATCCGACTTCATTAGAAGTACTCGCATTTGCCTGGTCATTTGACCAGGGGAGAGGGAAACTGCAGAAAACCACCTTCCGAGTTCAGCCGGTTTTTCGAAAGTCGAGTATAAAGGCAGACATTTGACCCTACCCATTGAATGCACACAATCATCCTCGGCGTCAAGCCTCCCGCTTGACATTAATTGAAACGCAGCGAATACACAACCGGGTCGTACGTCGCAGATGGTCACCCATCCGGGTGCTATCCGCGCTCGAAGAATCATCGAGATTCACTTCGCACCTGATGCGGCCGGTTGTGTCATCTCATGTAATCAAATGTAATCTTGTGTAATCTCATGTAATCTTGTGTAATCTATTGTAATCTAATATAATCCTGTAATCTTGTAATCTATTGTACATGAAAAATCAAAGTGGTTAACCCCTCGGTGACCCCTGAATTATGTGAATTCATACAAAAAAGTTCTCTGTCTGGCATGTCCTGGCGTTTGAAAATAATCCTAAAAAAGAAAGTAAGTTTCGCCCTTTTGTTTTCGACAGCTATTCTCACGCTTTGAAAACGGCCTTACTGGTGGCGATAACGGTGCCAGGAACGTCACGGTGCATTAATTAACGTCGCGGTGATGTGCGAACACAGCCACGCTCCAAAAATGACGGTAGCAGATAGTACACTCGGAAAAAGGAAAATACTTCGAGTCTACTTCTTTGATCTTCTTAGTTTATACCGCTTTAGCCAAATAAACCCGCACTGCTTCTTGCATTTACGTATTTCTATCCCGCATCAAAGTACGAGAAAGAGACTTTACATTTGCGGTAAAACGCAATTTTTTTAATCAGCCCTGCTGCAAAACATTTTTACAAGAAAGTAAAACATTTCCACAGCTGTACTTCTTTTCAACTTGTACAAAAGAGTAGAAAATTTAATTAAAAAATACTATTAAATACAAATAGATAATTTTTTCTTGTATTTTCTTCTAGAAAAGTAAAAGAACAATAGAGTACAAATTTCTACCATTTAAAAATTTGTATTAATTTGTATTAATAATTATTATTTTTACATTTTTGTAAAAACTTGCAAGGCGTAACGGAAACTACAATATTTCACATTTTTTAAATCTCATGTAAATTATTGTAATTTAATGAAGAAATGTACATATTAAAAAAAAATTACATGTGAGAGATATAATTGTAAATTAAGATATCATGTGTAAATAGTTGCTATTGCAAGAAAAGCTCTATGTTTAAACTTTAAAGGAATGGTAGAATATTAAACCATTCCTTAAACTTAAAGTATAAGCATAGAAGCTTTTTATTGTAATAGCTATCTCTTTAGTTGGAAATGTAACTATTTCGTTGAAAATACCTTCTTTTTTGGTTGAAGATTAATCATTCTGGTTAAAAATTTTAATTCGTTAAAAATTTCATTTTTTTTTGTTGAACAACAATAATTTTACTTGGAAGTGTATCTCTTAGATTAAAAAGTGTACTATTTGGTTGAAAATAGTAAAATATTAAAAATATTGAAATTTTTTTTTCAAACATCAAGTATTACATTTTTCGATGAGAAATCATCTTTTTTGGTTGAAAATTCAACTACATGGTTGAAACCTGCACTGATAATACTAAGAACAATTTGAAATAAATTTTCTTGAAGATATGAAATAATTAAAAGCGCAATATTGGTAGAAACAATTTATTTTGATTACAGACAGCTAAATTGAAAAATTCATTTGAATGTCAAAAATGATTAAACAATTTTAATTTTTAGCCATTCAAAGAATTAAAAGCATGAAGATTAAACAGTTTCACATTAGATTTTTTTTTTAAATTGTGAAGTTTCTAATTTAACGCACGTAAAAATAAATCATTAAAAAATGAAGAAATAAAACTCAACAATATTATATTCAAAGAATTTAAAACAGAACAATTCTGAATAACATCAAAAATGTTAAATGAAACCCTTTCGAAGTAAATCATTTCCAAGTATGACATTCGAAATGATAAACTGCAAACAAAAAATTTTAAGTAAAATCCTTGAAAAAAAAAGAATTTCAAAGAAAAAAATTGTAAGCGTTGAAAATTAAACAATTGCACATTAAATTAATCTAAATTTAGTAATCTAAATTGAAGTACACTATTAAAAATATGAAACCTGTACTTCAATTACTGAAGCTGAAGTTTTATTATCGTAACTGGATTTTTCAGAAAGTTAATTGCACTTCTAATTAAATTCATAATTGACAAAAGAAGAATATGCCGGTAATTGAAATGTCAGTCACTTTTGAACTGAAAAGCTATTGAACTTTCGAGAAATTTCTAACATTAATCGGCACTTCTAATTATACAATTTCAAATTAAAATGAGAAGAAGTGACGCTTAAAACTGTACATTTTTCCCTCAAAAGCTGTCAGGAATGAACAATTACAAATTGAATCATTAAAAGTTGTAAATTATAGGTTCAATATACAATTTTCCATTAAATAAGTAAAAAAAACTAAACAAAAATATATACAAGATGTACAATTGTAAACATGTTCCTTTAATTCATACAAAGGTTGTAAAAAAAAAATTAAAATTTTCTGAATCGCATGTAGAATGTATAATGCATCATGCCCAGTTTTGTCAAAGGGGAACAATGCGGTTTGCGGTAAACCTCCGAAACATGCAACGTGGATATTAGAGCAAAGTCCAGGACTATTTAGTATACAGTGGAAATTAATTAAAAATTATTTGTCACGCAAAGCAAGGTATTTCTGGAATAATTGAAATGAAAAAAAACCTAAAACCACAGCAATATTAAAGGAGTTTTAATTGAAGTCCTGAGATAACGACTAATTCAGGGTGGCCAAAAAACTTCATTTTCAAAATTCCCTGATTTATCCTGATTGTTCCTTAAATTTTAATATAGAATCTTTTATAAATGGAATAAAATCATTTGTAATTTATAAATTTAATTTATTATTATCCGGGACGCAACAGTCTAATTTGCTTCAAAAAAGTAAAAACGTTACTTATTTCAACCGAAAAAGTGACCAAAAGTGACTAGTTTTTAATCAAAAAAGTGACTAAAAGTGAATAATGCGCGTTAATAATGTGGCTAATGATTTTTTGAATTGAAAATAATTGTAAGTTTGAAATTAATTTAGAAAAATTCAAGGGCACTCAAAAGAATTTGGTGAAATTCCTAAGAATTCAAAGTAAGTTTAAAAGACTCTGAAATGAATTGAACAAAAACTAACAAAATCACTGATTGTGAATAAATTCCTTACAAACCATTAAAATATTATAAAATCACTCGGAATTTTTTAAATCTCCCAATTAATTAAAAGTTCCTTGAAATCGTTTAAAATTCCCTACAAAATTTCAAATTCTTCAAAATCTTTTGAAATTCCCTGAATTTTTTCATGTTCAAATTCCTTGGAATTTTTGAAAATACCATAAGATAATTCAAGTCTTTTAAAATTCCTTGAAATCCTACGAAAATGCATACGGCTCTCGGAAATTTCTTGAAATTTAAAAAAAAATTCGAAAATATTTTAAGTTCTTTAAAATCTATGGTAATAACTTGAAATATTGAAAAAAATTCAAATCCTACAAACTCCCTCAATGCTTTTGTGAATAAATTATTTTAAATCCATTAAAATGTTATAAAATACCGTGAAATTGTAGGAAAATTGGTTTAGGAAATCTTACAAAATCCTGTCTAGGAAATTCTGTAAAAATACTTGACAATTTTTTTAATTCCCTGAAAATCTTTAAAATCCTTCCTACAAAAACGGTTTTAGTTTTTTGTACTTTTTTGTAAATATGTTTCCACCAGAAAGGGTATAGCATATAATATGTACAGCAGGTATATAACCTACCAAAGCTAAAAAACAAATCTTTTTAACCTGTAGAAAAGTTCATTCGGTTCCTTGGAATCTTTTAAAATTTTCAAAAATATTTAAAATCCTTTAAATTCTTTTGAATGCCCTTCAAATTTTGTAAAGCTATTGAAAATTTCTCCGAATTTTTTTAAATACCGTAAGATATTTTAAATGCTTTGAAATCTCTTGAAATCCTATGAATTGGAATTTCAAAAAATATCCTAAATTCTTTGGAATCCTTTGAAATCAGCTGATGTTGATAAATGCCGACCAGGTAAGAAAATTAAAAAAAGGATCTTAGAGTTGTCGGCATACTGGTCTTTCGAAATCTCTTCAAATTATGCAAAGCCATTAAAAATTTCATGGAATCTTCAGAAATACCCTTAAAGATTTCCAACAAATTCAACAAAATTCAGAAATAGATAAAGACTTAATTACATAGTGGGTAATCCATGGGTTAATTTATTGAAATAAAAGTGATCTCTTCATTTAAAAAAGCGATCATCGTAACTTTATCTTTAAAAAGTGATTTAAGAAAAAAAATTGACTAAAAGTGACTGTGTAGCAGTCCCGATTATTTTTGACAGTTACTTAAAGGGCTTCTTAAAGAAGTTCCCCGACTTTTGCATATTTTTCAAAATTCCTGAATTTTCCCTGACCAACAAAATTCCCGACCTTTTCCTGATTTCCATGTTTTCCCTGACTTGTGGCCACGCTGTAATTTCATGGAACTTTTAAAAATTGTTTTTAGGAAAAGTAGATTTTTAAATTGCTCTCATTTTTATACGAACTGAAAACGTTTTACAACCCGGCTTAGGACGCTAACCGGATTTAGCAGCTTTCCTTTCTGCAAATATTTTCCAATTTTTTTTTATTGAGCATGTCTCGTCATTCGCACATGTTTTATCTGCTGCAGGTGGATAACTCGTATTTACAAACTAGACGATAACGCTGTAATATATTCGTTGGCAGCGTGCATAAAGTGATGCTAATATCAAAGACGAGGTTAATATAGACAAAGTCAAACAGCCGCAAACGGTGCCTTCGGGATATTAGATTTGAAGGATTTTTTAAAATGAGGAATTTTCATTCTTCTAAAAATACCTGTGTAATGAAGAAAAATTGAGGGGCCGGAATCCATAACCACCTATAATTTTTTCTCGCTGAACAGAGTTGACCTCTGGATATTTTTTAAACGAGTTCCGAATTTTAATTTTAAAAGCACATATCCTTACATTAATTTTAATTGCGCATATTATTTCTACGGAAAAAAAAGTTGTGGCTTTTTCCGTTTTCAAATTACTACTGAAAAACTTGTTTTTTATAACAAATTTTGTTTGTCTTCCTTGACTTCAACTCGCCGCAATTCAGCTCATTCTTGGAATCTTTTGATGAAATTTACAGGAAATATTCTTGATGGTGTTCTCCGACTGGTAGAATAAATAACCAAGCAACATTTTTATTTAAACAAAATTTATACATTTTTTCCTATCTCATTGATTAAGTCACAAGTCAATATCGTCAAGCTCATATGGAGTCGAGCAAATTTTGATCTATAAAAGACTTCCAGCGAGAAAGTTGTTCAGAAAGGTATAAATAGTTTTTTTGCGAAAATAGTTATTAAAAATAAATCATTAATGTAGAATTGAGAAGGTATTATTTTAACCGTGCGGCTCGTTTATTCGCACGTGTGTATGCATCTGTGCTCGTTAAAAACAATGAGACTATTCATAGAAAAAAGACAAAAATATGCTTTTTTACATAAATTGTTTAAATAATCAACATTTATTTTCAATTAAAAAAATATGACATGAAGAAGTCACTGCAAGGACATTTTATTTGTTTATATTTGTTTATAAGAATTCTTTCAAATAAATAAAGCCTTTAACGAAAATTAAGAAATTTTTCTTCGAAAAAAGACGATTTGAACAACAAATTTTTATTGTTTCAAAAATATCAGCGTAATGAACAAAAATGACACTAAATAATAGAAAAAAGAAACATTTCATGAAATAGTGCAATATTTTTTAATTTTGGTAATACCTTCAATTGTTACATACTGGTTAACATTCTATAATAACCACCGAATTGTTAAAAAATAAATAAATATACTCATTCAGCTCAACTTTTTAAAAATCTTAAGATATTGCAATACATTCATATACTTTTAAGGGTAAAAAATTATGAAATAAACGTAGGTATCTCAATTTCTTTCGCGACACTGTTGATTCAATCATATCAGATTCATAGTTTTTTTTTATTTTGCGCAAATAGTCGACAATTTCCTGTTTTTCTTTGGATCGCAATTTTTCTAAACCAATAATAGTTTCCTTGATAGCGTAATACATTAAATTTTATAAAAACAAAAGTATCTAAATTAATTGTAAATGTGAGATAAATTTCAAAGACCTTTCTGCCCTTCTTTAAAGTTTGATTCCTGGTGAACTCTACAAAAATTGTGAAGCAAAACAGTGTAGGTATAAAATTTTGAATCCAATTATAATATATTCTCTATTGTCAGATTTTCTATTTTTTATAATTCTGGAAAAATTTTAGGATTGACCAAGAATCGAAGTTTTGAAAACGGTAAAAAGAACCAAACGCTAGAGAACGACAACAGGGTCTATGGCTTAATGCTTCTGTTTATTACATATTTGAAAGTACACTTAAAAAAAAACATAAACTTAAAACAGTTAAATTGTGCAACAAAATTGCACAAGAAGGCTTAAAAAGAAGTATGATCTTTAAAAAACCGTTTTTTAATAACAAATACTGAAGAAAGTCATTTTGTGTAACATAGTTGCACAAAAGGAATTGAAGCTTCCTTGATTTTGTTATCATCAGATATTTAAAAAAAAAAGTTGAATAAATCCTAAAGATTGTTTGATTAAGATGTTAATGAAAGCTTCATTACATTTTTTTAATTTTTGGGATTGATTTTAAACAATTGAAAAATATGAACCTACAATGTTATTCAGAAAAATATTTCTTTCATTTTAAGTACTTTTGTGCAATGATATTGCACAAAATGACTTTCTTGAGTATTTGTTTTAAAACACGGATTTTTAAAGAGCATACTTCTCTTTAAGCCTTCTTTTGTAATGTGGTTGCAAAATATTGACGATGGTAACTGTTGTAGGTTTATGTTTTTTTATGTACTTTCAAATACTTGAAAAATTAATCGCAGCTTCAAAAAATGAGTGGAAAAATTTTCAAATAAAGTGATGATAGGAAATTTGGAGAAAAATATGAAAAAAATATGAGCTTTAACAGATCCAGATTTTTCTCGTTGATAGCACTATGCTTTAAAGGGATTTTTCAGAAAATCCGGGATCTGTTGAAATGGGAACATTTCAGAGATTCTGAGTGAGCGTTACTTCAAGCTTATTACATTAATTTTCAAAAAGGGGTTTATTCATATGAGCCCTACACATATATTTGTGATACTTCTGATCTTATGATTTTTATTTATTATCTAATTAAATATGCACCACTTTTAATAATATTCTTTGACAAAATGTCTAAAAATATGAATTTAATATTCCAAAGCATCTGTTTCTGTATAGAGAGCTGAATCATTAAATAAGTCTAAGCTTTGGATTTTATTCTCCTCTTATGTTCCCTATTTTATGTTCGACCACAAAAAATTTTATTTTTTAGCTCGACACTGAGGTCCACAGCATGAATCTCTTAGGGTATTCTATCGATCGGATTCGAGTTGGAAGAAGAAGAAAAGTAAAAAAAAATGTACAGAAACTCTTCTAGATAACAAAGAAACGTATTTCTTAAGCTGTGTACTAAACGTATAATATCTTGTACATAAAATATTTTTAAATATTATAGAAATGTAGCAATTTTAGAGTTTCATGGGTAGTTTGAAAATATTAAAAATTACTGTTCATATTGTTTTATAACTAGACTTTTTTATACTCACGCAGGAACCTTTAATATGAATTTTTGCAAGAGTTGAACTCACCTGGAACAGAAAAGAAAAGATTTTTGTAAAATATGAACGTACATTATAATTATAAGTAAAGAGGATTATACTTATTGGGTTTTTTATACTAACTTTTTACGAAACAAAGTCTTACACGGGAAACTGGCTTTTATTCACCAATAATTTCTTTCCATTTGATAATAACAAAATTCTTTATTTTTGGGAAAAATGTTCAAAAGAAATCACAGAAAGGTTATTCAGTTCAACATTAAACGTTCTATATTACATCCACCAATGTTCTTAGCCACAACGAGTATTTTTTCAACTTATAAAAAAAATTGTACGGCTTTCTATCATGAAAATTGTGCTGATTTAATCAATTCGTTCGTAATAAATATTAATTAAAATTATGACAATAAATTTTAAAAAATGTCTAATTAACAAAATTATTATTACTACTTGATAAAGACCTAAAAATACGAAAATTAAAGATTGGCTTTCCATCACTTCAAGTTGTTTTATATCTTTGATTTTATAGCTAGGAAATAAAATCTACAAATAATCCACTTTCGTAAGAAAAAGAATACCAAAAATTATGCGAATCGAAAAACATTTTCTTTTTAATACTCTTGCACGGTTAAGGATATACTAAAGTTCAAAAATGAGCATTGCATACAATTTATAAAAAGCGGAAAATATTCCCATTGTGAATTGTATATAATTTTGGAAGATGACTGAAAGCTAACTTAAGGAAAAAATAGCTCAGATTGAAATTGTTTATTTAACAATAGGTATTTAGAGTTTCATGTTTTTTTCTCTTTATAGGTAAACGTTGCAATTCTGATTAATTACTAATGCTAAACGGCTAATTTTATTCCTTGAAAGATTCTCCACAAGTCTTTTCTATACCTTTTTATTTCTTAAAAAATTATTTAAGAACAATATTATTTATAAAATGAAAAATTTTCTAATTCCTAATGAAATCTTTAAAATAAAAACGTACTGAAGCGATTTGTAGATAATCTTGCAAGGAATAAAATGAGCCCTACAACATTAAGATTAAATAAGAATTGCAACTTTTGCCTAAAAAGAGAAAGCAAAAACATGAAACTCTAAATAACTACTGGTATAAATAAACAATTTTAGCCTGCACTATTTTTTTCAAAGTTCGCCTGCAGTTTTTCTCTCTCCAAAATTAGTCACAATTAACAATGGCATGTTTTATGTTAGGTATTTTCACTGAAAATTAACATTTTTGAACAAAAATCATCATAAACATTCTCAGTTTTTAACAGTAACATAGGCTAGGTTAGCTCTTTACAACGGAAATAAGTAATTTTGATCATTAATTAATAGATTTCAAAGATTCAAATTTTTTAAACAATTTTCTCCTTTCTTTTCTTTTACCATTAAATACCCAAAATTTGTATTTGAAAAATCAGTATACTTCGAACAAGATTTTCAATTCTTGAGCAGTTTCAGGTTATATTTACGTTCTGTACGTTCCTGTAATTTTTTTATATAATAACTCAATTTAGGCATAATTTTTGTCTCAAAGATATCATCTTTTTTCTGTCCATGCGTTTCTTGGTATAAGACGTGATTTAAAATGTATCCCCTATTATATATATTTTTTTTATCATGAGCGCCACCCTTGAGGGTCGAGGATCCCTTATGTGTTTTTATCATGAAACTTGTCTTTCCAGAAAAGGGCGTGGGCGATGAGCTGCGCGAAGAACACGAAATCGTCCCTTGTTCCAAAACCATCCCCTGTTTTATACCTTTTCGTCTGGCCGTTGATCCTCGACAAACATTATCCATAAAGGTCTTTAACTTTATCCTCGTTCTCAACTTTTTTTTCTCTCATTTCCTTCGAGAGTGAGTGAGTGACGGCGCGGTCATCCATCCTTGCGAAGATACCTTTGAAGGCTCACCCTAAATTTGAAATTCCTGATTTCGCTTTATTCTCCTTGCCCGGGGGATCGATCCTCATTTCACTTTCTCGCAACACGAGGAGCATCTTATGCTCTGAGCAACAGGCCCCTATCGACCGTTTTTGTGCGTAGGGTTTGCCCCACTCTACGCCCCTCAACTCTTCGACATTACTACCCCCTCAGAGCCTTGGAATCTCTGAGTGAACTACCCAAACCCACCCTTTCTCTCAATGACGCACCCGGGTTTCTTTATAAGCTCCCAACTTTTCTGTTTTACGTTTTCTTATCACCCTGCTGAGGTAGCTGAATAGATCCTGTCAGATTCATATTCTCATCGAGGCTTGAAAAAAAATGAAGACGCTTTCGAGATATTAAATTACATCCGTTTCACCAGCCAGACTCTACGCGAAAACAATTTTTTTAGCTAAACAATTTATAAGGAATTTGTATGAATTTGTCCCACAAAAATTAGAATTTGTATCAGAGCAAAAATAGAATTAGCACACAGGAACAAAAAATTCTTGAACCGAAGAACGGTTTTCTTGGCTACACATGAAAATTTGGTTGAATCGAACAAATTTGGATTGATTCCACAAAATATTAGATTGACCGAACAACATTTGTTTTCTGAATCAACCAGATACTCCATCAACCAAAAGTTTTGGTTGAAACAAAAACAAAATTTAATTCGGTCAACCAAATATTTTGTTGACCATATAATAACCATATTCTATCGTTGAAGTAACAAAAATTTTGTTGATTTAACCAAATCATTTTCTGAGTGGAGATGCCTTGTCAGTGAAATGTTTCGCCAGCCAGGACGCAATCCGAATTTAAAAAGCAAACAAATACCTAATTTTAATTGTCTGCATTTGTATCAATTTATAACCAATCAATTTATAACAAATTATATTAACAATGAAAGGTCGAATATGCCTGTAACTCTAAGGTGGAGAACAAGAATGTGCCAGAATGGCCTAAAATAACTATTATTTAATATATTAAATTGAATAATGCAATCTTGTGATAAAATTAATGAATTCAAGAATACAATTCAGCGATTACATGCAATAACAACCTACTTGTATTTTCAGAGTCACTTGTTTTTTATTAGTTCTTCACAAAGGTATGTGCCAGAAAAATAAAAAAAGGGATTTCTGAAAATACAAGTAGACTCAATTGCTCAATTTTTGGAAATAATGAAAAGGGTATCAAAGAAAATCAATCAGTGCATTCGGTAGTGTTATATTTATGTATTTATTAATTTTTATTTATATTTATTTATTTATTTTATTTCCTTTTTATTATTTCCAAAATTGTATTCTTAAACTTATGCAGATAATAATTTTGAATAATTTTATTGTAGAACTACACGATTCAATTGAATTAATTAAATAATAGCCATTTTAGGTCATTCTTGCACATTCTTGTTTCCTAACTTAGAGTTGCAAATAATGGCCATAAAGCATAATAATACACAAAAGTAATTCTTTAACCTTTTGTATAATTTTTCTATCTTTACGGCAATGCTATTGCTAAAACATTTTTTTCCCCAAAAATTACATAAGTTATACTTATGTATAATATATATGTAGAATCTTATTACGTAAATTAATTTTTTTAAATAATAAAAGCATCACATATGATAGCTTCCATTCAAGGCAATAAAATACATTTCTTCATTTTTACTTTGTAAATATAATTATAACTAAACTTTACAATTACGTTAAAAATAATTTAACTAAAAATAGTATATTCATACCCATATTAGTAACCAATATATCAGAATGCATCGCCAAGTTATGGTGTAACCAATCATAAACGGGTGTTTTTTTAGAATACTGGAGATGGGTTCAAAATATAACTGATAGGTAGATGTTGCCAAGCTGGGGCATGAATAAACGGGTGTTTTTTTAAATATAGGAAAGCGGGTCAAATATAAATGAGGAATAGATTTATCCGGATTAGGCTATGATCAACTATAAACAAGAGTTTTTTAAATACTGGAAATGGGATCAAATATAGAAAGATTTTTCCAATTTGGGGTATGGCCATCTATAAACGGGCGGCTTTTTTTCAATACTCAAAATGGGGTCAAATATAAATGAGAGGCAGATTTTTCCGAGTAGGACTATGTTCATCCGTGAACGTGTGGTTTTTTTTAATACTGGAAATGGGATCAAATATAACAATGAAAATATAATATATTCTTCAACTTTTGACCTTCAAAATGAATTTTGCGCGTATTATCATGGCCACATTCATAATCAGTGCATGAAAATACATTTATTAACGATGTTTTATGCCAATAATTCCATGTAAAGTCTAAAATATATTATGAAAATATAAATGTTAACGTTTGTATCAATTCTAAAAAGCAGCTGATAATTTATGAGTCAGTTTGACGTACAAAATTTATTTTTCATGCCTTTTTTATGTCGAAAAAATGTATTTCCATTATAACATTTCCGCGGATGTAGCAGAGATTGACAAGCATGAATATGTATGTGCCGATGTCACTCGACAATCATTACATTCACTTCAAAAATAATTCATGCCACTACGTCAATTCTATCTGAAGTTATGGTGGAACATAAAAAACAAACAAAAGTACAAACACGTAAGTCTTCCTTTTACTGTGCATATTCCACTAAAAATAGAACAACTCTCGACTGTTCATCCACTCATCACACAGAAAAAAATTTTGCATTTTTAACATAGAAACGGAGTCAAAATGCACTGAAACAAAATTGAACCATAATCGATTCACACCGATCAATTTAATTTAATTAAAGACGAGTACGAATGTAAAGATAAACTACGCTGTTGACAACTACTGGCATTTAAGTATATAATTAATGATCCCCTGTCAGGCCTGACTTGAAAATCTGAACTTAATCGGAGACTTTATTCTGGAAATAAACCCGTGAATTTACGGGAAAGAACGGCTCTCAAGCTCGTAAAGGGATTCCAGACACGTGTGGACGGTTTATTACGGGAGGAACTCCATGGTGGTAAAGGAACCCTACAAGGAAGGAAATAAACGTACGTTTGCGTCGAGAGAAATGGTGATTGCTTCTGATACACGGTGGAAGACAAAGGATTATCACCAATATCTGTGATGTGCAAACTCCAGACACGAGAAAATTCAAGATATCGAGAATGTTGTAGTTGTAGAGAACTGGGACAAAAGGGAATGATTTATAATTCAAAACCAAAATGCAGAATGGAATTTTTGTCCAGTTCGGACCGGATTTTAATATACTTCGAAATATTTCAAATTAAGTCGCTGGATTTCAAAGAATTTGGAAGGATTTCATGTGATATCGAAATATTTTCACGAATTTTGAAGGATATCAGGGGATTTTAATGGTATTTCGAAAGTTTCAAATTGTTTAAAAAAACAAATGTGACTCACTAATAAAATAAAATAATGAAGGTATACGACTAAATTATTTAGAGTTAATTACATTGAAAAAAAAACGAAATCTGCAGATTTAAAATTGACGGAAATCTATATTTCCGTATCAAGTTTATTCAAGTAAATAACAAATTACGTCTTCTGTGAAGTCTCCTAACAAATATGGTTCTTTCCACGATTTCTGCCATGAAAAAATTTACTTTGAAAATTAGAAGCAGCATTACTTTTCGCATTTTTTAACTTTTTTCATACAAAATAATATTTTTTACTTGTAAATGACATTATTAGTAATATGATATTGATTTTTAAAATCATATAAAAACTACTATTTTCAGAGTTTTCATTCGATCCGAACCCGGACCCTTTGAAAATTTTAAGAGTTCGGGGTCTAATGAAAATCGTTATTACACTTGTGTGTCAGTTGATATATCAATATTTTAAACATCGAAAGCATTTTGATTAATTCAGCACTTGGAATGATAATTTATTTAATAAATAAATGAGAGAACATGTGTCAGCATATTGAATCTGTTTAAAAGCTCGTCAGATTAATTAGTCAAATATGTTATAATTACGTATTCAACTCTCACGATAACCTCACATTAAATCGATTTCTGTTTGAATGGTTATTAAAAAAAATTATATGTAACTCTCCCAGTAAAGCAGGAATATTGAGATTTTATGAAGTAAAGGCACGTAATTGAGATTAAAGTTCCTGTAGTCATGTCTGACGATAACTTGATATTACTACTTAGAACAACTGCTGAAGACAAGAGGAAATTTAAAAAAATACAATACAGTTTTTTTCAAAAAGTATACTTTCTTCAGTATTTTGTTTTTCATTATCGAGGGTGGAGCGAATAAAACGCATTTAACATACATAATGTTTTCCTACATGTAATATTATGTAATGCGATACTTATTATATTTAAACAAAATAATATTTTTGTAATTTATTTGTGAT
>CAKNXH010063810.1:0-29684 GCA_932178445.1 Andricus quercusramuli
GAGGCAAAGGCCCTTGTTGGGAAAGTTTTGAGATCTCACTCAAGACGTATGCTGATATAAGATTGAACGATTTGGACGGATGTAAGGTACATATAAAATATTATTTTTCATTTATTTCAAATAACCAACCAAAATTCTTACGTAATTTTTGCTAATTTTTTTTTAATTTGGTCATCATTGTTTCTTATGAATTACTAAATTAGTTTGAATTTTAAACAATTATTTCATTTTTCAACCAAAGATTTTTATTCTTAAGCGAAAAGAGTTGAATTTAATAAAAAAGATGAATTTTCAACAAAATAGTTGAATCCTCAACCAAAATAGATTCATTTACAATCAACAGTTCAATTTTTAACAAGAAATATTTGTTTAAAAAATAAAAAAATGTTAAAAAAAGTTCTGCAAAAAATATGGAATTTTTGAATCGGTCAGACTAATTTTCAATTCAAAAATGAATTTGAAAAAAAAAAAATTTTAATTAAAAACGATTAATTCAAGCAAAAAAGATGAGCTTTCTACAGAGCAGTTGAATTTTTAACGAGATAATCCAATTTTGAACCAAAAATTGAATTTTTCAGCCTGGGAGATTAATATTCATTTAAAAAAAATTTCCGATTAGAAGAAAAAAATTTTCTACAAAACAGTTCATTTTTTAACAAAAAAATTAACTCTCTACTAAATTTTTCAGTTTTCGAGCTATAAAGACAAATTTTCTACCAAATATTGAAATTTTGAACCCGATAATATGAATTTTCAACAAAAAAAGTAATTTTTAAGCAAAGTGTATATTCAATTAGGTCGTAAATTTTTAATTGAGAAAATTAAATTTTAAAGAACAAGAAAAATATTCATGAATTTTTAACCAAACAGTTGAAATGTTCAACTGAAAAAAAATTCCAAGAAGAAATGGATTAATTAAATTCGCAGTTAAAAAAATCAATTTTCAAAAGAAAAAGGAATTCGAATTTTCAACAAGAAAGTTAAATTTTTCATAAAAAAGAGAAAACTTCTATCAAGAAAGATCAATTTTAGCGAAAATTCAAAAAGTTAAATATTCGGTTAAAACAATTTATTATTAATAAAGAAAAGTAATTATCCACCAAAAAGATAAATTTTTAACGAAGGATATTGATTTTCTACCAAAGAAGATTAATTTCTAACGAAATGCATGAATTTTCAACCAAATAGTTAAATTTTTCACTCAAAAATATAAATTTTAATCAAAAAATGGAATAGATAAATTTTTGATCAAAAAGTAAGATTGCTTTTCATAATTTTTTAACTAAAATAAGAATCTTTAGCTAATAGAATTAATTCTTAAGTAGTTCAACCTACGCAGGTAAATTTTCAATTAGACAGTGAAATTTTCAGTTGAAGAAAAAATTATTTTTCATAAAAAACAACTCATTTCCGAATAAAGAATTAATTTTCCAACCAACAAGATAAATTTTCACCAGAGAGGATAAATTTTCTACCAAATTTTTTTCTACCGAAATTTTCTGCTAATAAAGATTAACTTTCAACAAAGTAAGTGAAGTTTTAACTCAATATTTCAATTTCTCAAGAAATTTTCAACCAAATAGTTGAATGTTTGACTAAAAAATATAAATCTTGAACAAAAAATGAAATAGATGAATTTTCGATAAAAAAGTAAAATGATTTTTTTATAAATTTTCAAATACAGTTATGAATCTTCAACTAATAAAATTAATTTTTCACAAAGTAGTTTAACCTAAACAGGTGAATTTTCAATTAGACAGTTGCATTTTCAAACAAAACAAAAAAAATGAAATTTCTATAAGAAATATCAATTTTGGCCAAAAAATGGAATAGTTAAATTTTCAGTAAAAAAAATAATTTCAAATGGTAATAAAAAGTATATAAAATACATGGATATATATATATATATATATGTATATATATATATATATATATATGAATATATAATAAAAAATAATAATTCAAAAAGAACGAAGAGTTTTCAAGAAATTAGTTAAATTATCGAACAGAGAAATTAATTTTCAACTAAAATGAAATTCTTCAAATGAGAAAATTAGTTTTTAGCAAAGTAGTTGAATTTTCAAGGAATTTCTGCAAGGAGAAATGAGTTTTCAAATCAAAAGTACAAATTATCAACTAAATGGTTGAATTTTCAACTAAAAAGAAATGATTTTTTCACAAAAAGTGGAATGGTTTAATTTTTGATAAAAAAAGGTAGACACATTTTTAAGATAATGGTTAAATTATCAACCAAAAAAATTAATTTTTACCTAAAATGATGAATCTCCAACAAAAATAATTAATTTTCAACAAAGTTGAACTTTCGAGCGAATAATTTAATTTTCTATCAAATCGTTGGACTTTCTTCAAAATCTCGATGAATTTTCAGCCCCAAAATGTGAATTTTTTAACAAAATGGTTAAATAAAAAAAAAAAAAAAAAAAAAATATCAAGAAGAAATTTTTTTTAAAATAACCCCCCCCCCCCCCACTATCACCACCATTTAAGACAGCAGAGAAAAATCGTTTACCTATCCCGTTAGAGTAATTTTCATAAAAAAAGTATCGGGCTTTATCAAGATCTTTAAAGAAAATTAAAATCCTGAAGAAATTTAAATAAAAATCGTCTAATAATAGTGGATTCTTCTTTAAATTAAGTTTATGGAACTGAATCTGATATGTTCCTATTTTTATATATTTTCAAAAAGACATTTGAATGCTTCAATAACAAATTTTTCAACTTAGGTTTTCCATTTTAGGTGTCCCGCTTTACCCCATACTGCCTTTGCCTTTGTTGTAACGGGGTATGTTAGGCATTGTGGCCTAAAGTAAACAACCTTTTTTTTTAGAGAAAGAAGTATCAAGTCATGAAATAGACAATTTCAGATGTCCCGCTTTACCCCACACTGCCTTTTCTCTTATTGAAACGGGGTTTAGTGGGCTTTGTGGGGTAAATTTGGATACCTGCTTTTCCAGAAGAAGGAATATTAAGGCATGAAATAGAAATTCTCGGGTGACCCGCTTTACCCCACACTTCCTTTCCCCTCATTAAACCAGGGTCTAGTGGGCTTCGTAGGGTAAATTTGGACACCTGCCTTTTTCAGTGAAAGGAATATCAAGGCATTAAATGTAAAATTTTAGGTTTCCCGTTTTACCCCATACTGCTTTTGCCTCTGTTGTAACAAGATATATTAAGCTTTATGTGCTAAAGTAAACAAACTTTTTTATGGAGAAAAAATGTCAAGTCATGAAATAGAAAATTTCAGATGTCCCGCTTTACCCCATACTGCCTTTGCCTCTGTTGTAACGGGATATATTAAGCTTTATGGGCTAAAGTAAACAAACCTTTTTTGTAGAGAAAGAAATATCAAGTCATGAAATAGAAAATTTCAGATGTCCCGATTTACCCCACACTGCCTTTTCCCTTATTGAGCCAGGGTTTAGTGGGCTTAGTAGGGTAAATTTGGACACCTCCTTTTTTCAGAGAAAGGATTATCTAGGCATGAAATAGAAAATTTCGGGTGTCCTACTTTACCCCACACTGGCTTTGCCCCATTTTACAGTGTATATTAGAGTAACAAACAAATTATTTTATTTCTTTACAGAATACGAAAAAGTGCGTTGAAGGTGTTGTTCATGGAATGAAAAGTGACGCAAAATTAGCTGAAGATTCGGCTGATACATGCTATACGAACTGCCCCAAAGGGGGCTGCAAAGGAAACTAAAAATTAATAAATGTACAGCTGAGATTGTATTGATATCAATAAACAATTGAGAAAAAATTTGATTTAATGGATTAAATAAACCTTGTCTATCTACACCTTATAAGAAATTTTTCCTTCAATGATTCTGAAGAACAAAATTATTTTTCTGAAAAAGTTCTAAAAAAATATATAAATTTACTTATTGTCAGAAAACTTACGTTATGTAATCCTTTTTAATTTTCTTTGAGAATTCATTTGAAATTTTCTCATGAATCCTAAGAAAATTTTTTCAAATTTTCTTTACACACTGAGAAATTCAGATTATCTCAAATTTTTTTTAATCCTGAACAATTAAAAAAATTGTCTCAAAGTCTTCCATATATTTTTTCTACGCATTTTTAAATCTTCAAAACTGGAAATTATTTTTTCAAAATAAAACCGAAATTTATGATGCAGTAAAATTATTTGCCAAATTTTATGCTTTTTGAATCATTAAAACAAAATGGTCAATATCTTCGGTATACTGCTTGCACGAACAGTAGATTTTATTCAGAAATTTTTTTATAACATCACATAAAATTCGAGAAATTTTCATAACGTATATTAAAATTTCCATATAAAAATCTCATAAAGAATACTTCTTGCGAACAACCTCTCTTGTGTAATAATAAAATTAAGGTGAAAAAAAGAAACTTTTTTTATATTCACCGAGTCTAGTATGAATTACATTGATTTTTTTTTCATTTTTTCAAACTCACTTCCATTCAAAACTTTTCTAAAAAAAACTGAAGAACGGAACAATAATTTCATCAACTCTCGAACATTATTGGAAGTGTTCCATTATAAGCAAACCGAATAAGTATTTAAAAAATCGACATTTCCATGCAATACTTTTCTCTCTATTTCATAAATACCCCCAAGGGGTAATTATGCTCTTCCACCTTTTTTCTTCTTTCCATGAAACTTTTTCACTCTTCGCTTTGAAGAAAAACTTTCCTGTTACTCCTGCATTAAAAGCGTATCTCATTATTCTCGCGATGTACATACTTTCGTTTGAAAAAGTTCCATTTAAATTTTCGGAACTAAAAATCTCGATAAAAGAGAAAGAAATATTAAATCAGGCATGTGATACAAAAAAACAACCTGTTTAGCGTTTGAACAAGGTAGATTTCGTTTTTTCCTCAAAAGGTTCATAAAGTGGCCCAGATGCTAATGTTTTGCAATTTTCGAACAATCATCTTGAGTTATTTTCACTAAATCTATTAATAATTAAATAAATCAATTTCATTTAATAATTTTTATCAACAATTTACCATGTTTATATGGGAAAAACTTTTTTGATATGCGAAATATAACGATACTGTTATTATTGTACTATTATTATTATATTATTATTATTATGCTGTTAACAATGTATTTGTTCGCGTCATCGAGATGCATCCATTGACCCACTGAAAAACCTTTCATGGCCGCTTATTATCTAGCAATGTCTATTCATAATTTTTCAACGTTTATTGCTCATCCTCATATGGGAATTTTTTTTCTAATATTTGGTAGTACAACAGAATTGCATATAATATGATTGTTGGCGTTTTCAAGATGCATCGATTGACCTATTTAATAACCCTTCATAGCTGCTTATAGTGTAGCAATACCTATTTATAATTTTTGAAGTATAACGTTTATCTTGTTTTTATGAGAAAATTCTTTATGATGATGGGAATACAACAAAATTGTATACAATATATTGGATCGCGTTTTCGAGACGCATCGATTTATTCACTAAAGAACCTTTCATGACCGCTTATGATCTAGCAATACCCATTCATAATTTTTCGAAGTATATTGCTTATCATGAAGAAATTTTTTCTAATATTGGAAATACAACAGAATTCTATAAGATATGATTGTTCGCGTTTTCGAGGTGCATCAATTGATCCACTTCATAAAACAACAACAATATAAGAAAAAATGGCAAAAAGACAGTTTTTTCACTGGAAACCATTCTGGAAAAAATACCTTCTACTCTTTCATGATATCCAGCATAGTTCGCGAGAAAATTTCGAAAGAAGAATTTTTCAAAAAAAAATTCTTGCGGCCACAAAAATGGTTTACCAGCACAAAACATACAGAATGGCTTCTTTATACAACCACAAAAAAAAAATTAATAAAACGAAAAAGCTGAACTCTATGTTTTCAATTTATTTATTTTCAGCCGGTTCCTTCCAACTAAAAAACGAAAATTTTTAACAAAATATTTGAATCCTCAAAGAAAATGATGTTTGTTAAAAGCAGTAGATTAAATTTTCAATTAAGACGACGAATTTCAAACAATTTCAGTTCAAAAAATTAATATCTAAAAAATTCAACTGGCTCAATTCAACTAAAAAACACGAATCTTCAACAAAATATTTCAATCTTCCACCAAAATGATGATTTTTCAAAAAAGAAGATTAATTTTTCACTCGAAATAAATTTTCAACAAAATACATGAATTTTCCCACAAACCAGTAGAAAAGTTATATTTTCAGTCCAGAAACCTGATTTTTGACAGAAAAAAAAATAAAATTTCGGCCAGTTAAATTGAATCAGAGAAGAAAATTTTTCAACAAAATAGTTAATCCCACAGTCGAAAAGATGAATTTCCAGAAAAAGAAGACTAATTTTCTACTGGAAAAAGAAGTTTTCAACAAAATATATGAATTTTCCGAAAAATAGTTTAACTTTCCACTTGACAATATGGGTTTTCAATCAAAAATTTAACTCTCTACCAATCATTAGTTTTTCAAATAAATACTTTGATTTTTAAAACAGTTGAATTTTCTACAAAAAATATTTGAATTTTTATCTAAGTGAGATAAGTTTCGAACAAAAAAAGATAAGTTTTTATCCAAAGACGGAATATTCACATTTTCCGTTCAAATAATTATAGTTCAGAAAGGTTAAATTATGGTGTGATATCAACCAAAAATCAAGAGGCAGTACCCTTTAGAAAAGGATTTCGATTGAATGTCAAAAAAATGATGTTTTACCTGAAAAAATATTTTTCTTGGATAACTAATTTCGAGATTTTGCTTTTCACAGTAAATTTCACAACGGACAATTTGAAAATAATTTAAAGAATTTAAAACTTGTAATACTGAATTTACTGATCAAGCATGTTTCAAATCATGTTAATTTTTTAAAAGTAAAAATTTTCAGAATTTAAAGTGAATTAGAGGTATGTTTACGATAAGATAATATCATTGATCTTCTGAAATATCCGATTTTCCTCAGTCGAAGATTCATAAAAAATGATACAATAACATAAGAACAAACTTTCTGTTTCGATTGATCAACAAACTAATGTTCAAGAGCAACATTTACATCTGCACAAGATTTTTGAAGAAGATAGAGATCCTTGGTTTGTTTTGGCAGATATTCAAATTCCTGATTCAGTTACGGATATTCATAGATTATATAAAGGTTTTAGTAACCATGTGATAAAAAGTAAGTCGAAGCAAATGATGGAAATAGTCAAAGATGTTGGATCAAATACACAATATTCCAATATCAGATTAGCAAGATTTCCGAAACAAGGTTTTACACTGGTCAAAGAGTTCTGTTGATAAAGATTGTTTGCACATTAGTAGTATTAATCGTATAATTTCTGAAGGTTTCATGATAACGGAATGTTTCTTTAAAAACAACCCTGATATAGTTTGCATGAATGCTGATGAAGGCAGTATTACAATTGGTATGAAAAAATTAGATTATATTAGGGATATGCTGGATTCTCTTTCCAATCGTGATAAATTTGATTTATTGGATGAAAATCCGTTAAAACAATCAAGAAGAGACACTTCCAAGATTCTAGACAATTAGAGAAAAAAAGGATTCTTAGGAAGAGATATAAGATGCACGGATATAAATACCGAAGACACAATTCTTGCCAGATGTCATGGTTTAAGAAAGCTTCATTAAGATGGCCGTCCTCTGAGAATAGTTGTTTCGACTATTAACACTCCCAAGAAATTTTTAGAACAAAACCTTAATTCGCGGCCTAAAGACACCATTACAACTTCAAAACACAATATAAAGAATAGCTTGGCATCCCAAAAAATTATTATTCGAAAAACTGTTCCTGATGACCATGTAATTATTTCTTTGGATGTTGTTGGAATGCTTCCGAGTATACCTCTTGAATTAGTTGAAAAGGCATTTTTAAAAAGATGGGACAATATAAAAATACGAACTCGAATAGGTCAAAAACATTTTATTGAAGAGATAGTTTTTATTATGAACTCAATTTATTTTAAATTCAATGGATCTTTCTATAGGCAAAATTTTGGTACTCCCCTAGGTTCAGTCATCTCTCCGATTTTAGCAGAAATAGTGATTGAAGATTTGGAGCTCTTAGCTTTCAAGAAGCTATATTCTGCTTTGCTTTTTTACTTTCGGTATGTTAATGACACCTTTTTATGAGTTCCTCTGACAAAGTTGCAGGTAGTTATCAACGCTTTTAACAATTTGCATCAAAAACATAAATTTACCCATAAAATAGAGAAAAATAACAAAATCAGTTTTTTGGACATAGAACTAATTAAAAGTCAGGATGGTAATATTATTATCAATTGGTAAAGGGAAAGTACATATCTAGGTAGAATTTAAAATTTCTCTCCAGCTCATCCTTTTCAGAACAAAATTGCAGTTATCAAAAACTTAATTGACAGAGCTCTAGGTTCGTCCCACAATTCATTTCACAAAAAGAATTTTAATATTGTTGATAAGGTAAATGTACCCATCATGAAACATGTCCCAATTATGAAACTGTTTGACGAATAATTCGAATTTTAAATAATTTAAAGGTATATTTTTTAGTACAAATAACTATATTAATAGTTATGAAAGTAAGTCTTCTTATCTATATAAAAAGCCAGTATGGTTCTAAAGTTTTGAAGACTAAAAAATAATGTTAATTATTTAACCTCCACACTCGAGAAAATTGACTGCCATTCATCAGTCAGAAGGCTTGATACCTATAATTTGTTTGATCTCGTGTATTCACAAATTTTGATTATTTCACATGTGTTATAGATGAAATGACAGCTTAAGATTTATAGATTTGAGATTACTGCACTTTTTCTTCATTTGGATGCAAATTTATTTATTAATTAGTTGTTTCATAACACGTACACCTTTTTAAAATGGTCCTTATTTATGGAACGGAGAAACATGGGTGTTTCATATCGAAGGACACGTTTTCAAAGCTCGCTCCTATGTATGGAACAGAGGAGCTTTTGCAATAAAATTTGTTTTCCATTATATTAATATAAATTATGTTATTTTATTATCATATAATACTTTAACTTTAAGTTGAACAAATTAATTGTCGACCAAAAAAATATTAATTCTCAACAAGATAGTTGAATTTTCAACCAAAGTAAACCAAAATAAATTTTCTTTTAAAAAGAGAAACTAATTTCTAACAAGAAACAGCGAATTTCTAACAAAATAGTTGAATTTTCAACTGGAATAGATAAATTTTCAGTTAGAAAATTTGATTTTCAACAAGGTCGTTAAATTTTCAATCAGAAATAAATTTACAATTAGAATGACGAATCTTCAACTGGGATGATTAAATTTTATACCAAAAGGTACAAAAAATTTTCACCAAATATTTCAATTTTTAAATAAAAGAGATCAATTATCAATTGAACAGTTAAATTTCCGTCTAAAAAAGATACCATTTTAACCAAAGATGAAATAGTTAAATTTTCTGTTAAAAAAAAAAATAAATAATTCCTAGCAAAAAAAAAAGAATTTTCAACAAAATAGTTAAATTTCCGACTGAAATAATTGAAATTTTAGTGAAAAAAACTGGTTTTCAACATGGTCGTCAAATTAGCAATCAGGGATGAATTTCCAATTAAAATGATGAATCTTCAACGAAAAGAATTAATTTTTTAAGAAGAGTTACACTTTTAACGACGGAGTTAAATTTTCAACTAAAAAATATGAATTCTCAAATACTCTTCAGTCAACAGAAAAAACAAATTCGAAAAGAACTGTTGAATATTCAAGGAAAAATATGAATTTTCAACCAAGAAGATTAATTTATTACAAAAAAGGACGAATATCAATAAAACACAGGAAGTTATTATTAGGTACAGTAAAAGAAAGAAAACGAAAAGGGTACTTAGCCTAATATTTGACTTACACTTTACTTTGACCAAGTTTCTTAAGTTTTTACTTCAAACTCATTCCCTATAATAAACATTTTTCAGCGAAAATAAAAAATAATTCACTTCGTTCACGAAAATTACCCTTTTTATAAGGTTAGGTTTCTCAATTTCAATGAAAACTTGTATTCAGTGTATTTATCACTATAAAAGATTGAAATAAAAGTTCATGGTACTATTTAGTTCGATTTGATATAGAACATAATATAAAATAAGCCATATTAATAAAAAAAAACACATTTCTTTGCTGTTCCATAATGGGGACATGCATTATGGAACACCGGTACAAGAGTCCAAAAGTTGTTTCATAATGGGTACATAAAGGTCGTTCCGCATTTTCATAAATATAATAACTTTGCCTAAACTCAATTAAACTTTCAATAGGTGTTTCGCATTCAGAAAACATCAGCGCATTCATTGATATAAACATTTTGTAAATATATTCTACTATCTTTCAAAAATTAACGAGAATCTCAAAACCCCCTCAAAATTTGTCTGATGATAAGTACCTTTACCTTAACAATGTCACAACTTTGTAGAAATGTGTCGGAATAGTCTCCAATGACAGGTCAAAATCAATAAAAATTCATCCAAGTGTAATTTGAAATTTATCTATACGTTTCGGCTGCTGTGTCAGCCCGCATCAGTCAGAACATTAATTGCTAAAGAAAAAATTGTTTACATCGAAATTAAAACATTCACAAAAATCAACAAAAAATAAAGGGAGAGCATACTGGATTTTGTGATGGTGAAAATCATCAAAGAATTAACGAGTCGTTGACGAATGACAGTGTCAGACTGAGGAAATTATTTGTAGAAACTCTAAAATTGAGGAACCAATTATGAAGGTATACCATTGATGATAATATGGACAATGATTTGAACATTATAAGATTCTTTCATTTGAACCTAACATAGCCCGCGGAAAAATAGTTGAAGATTTTTTGATTAATAAAAACGATCGTAACGTGAATATTAGATTCGAGCATGATAATTTTCCAGATCAATATAAACCTCTTAACAACTTATAGTATAATCACTGCCTGTATCATCATCAATGGTATACTTACCTTCATAATTGGTTTCTCAATTTTAGAGTTCCTACAAATAATTTCCTCAGTCTGACATTGTCATCCGTAAAACGACTCGTTAACGGTTTTTTCCACCGTTCATAAATCAAGTTTTGTTTTATTTTGAAAATTTTACATGTATTTGTATGGATTTGTATGAATTGCTTTGATGATTTTTACCATCACAAAATCAGATTCGCTCTCTATTTATTTTTTGCTGATTTTTTTGAATGATTTTTACAAATGTTTTAACTTCGATGTGAATGATTTTTTCTTTAGGAATAAATGTTTTGACTGTTAAGGGTTGGCATAGCAAACAAAACGTATCGAGAAATTTTAAATTATACTTGTACGGATTTTTCATTTATTTTTACCTGTCAGTGGAGACTATTTCTACGAATTTGAATATTGTTAGGGATATCCTTTTTCCTAATCATTACCCACAAAAGTCAATTGAGGAACATATGATTAGAATTTAGCAAATCAGAAACAAACAAAATAACATTCTATCCAAAGATAATCAGAAGGAATCTAGAGAATATGGTTCTTTCAATGCTTTTGTTTTCCCGTTTTTTTTGTCAAATTCCGAAAACTCTTGAAGTTATGTGGACAAATTTTAAATTCATACTATATTGCGTATACCATTTGAAATGGATTCAATAGTAACTTTTTGTGAAGATCCTTTGGATGAATTTTTTAAAAGTGGTGTTGCTTACAAGATCTGTAAGATGACTTAGAAAAGGGTTTGTTGATGTTGACCATTAGTTAGGCTGGAATAAGGTGAAGGTACCTATTAAAAGACAAATTTTGAGGGGGTTTTGAGACCTTTATTAATTTTCGAATGATATTTCAAATTATTTTTCAATGTTTATATCAATCAATGCGCTGATCTTCTCTGAATGCAAAACGCCTATTAAAAATTTAATTCAGTCTAAGAAAATATATTATAATGCATGTCCCTATTATATAACAGCAAAGACATGCGTTTTTTTATAACAATATAGCTCATTTTATATTTTTTTATATAAAATCAAACTAAATAGTACAATGAAATTTTATTTCAGACGTTCATAGAGATAAATAAATTGAATACAAGTTTCCGTTAAAATTGACTAACCTAACCTATGAAGGATAGTTTCCGTGAACAAAGTAGATTACATTTTATTTTTGTTGAAAAAAGCTTATTATAGTGAATGCATTTTTATTGAGGCGGATGGGAAAGAAGAAAAAACCATGAAGGATGAAGTCAAATCTTGAAAAATTTGGTTGAAAATTAATTTTTGTTGTTGAAGATTCATCATTGTAATTGAAAACTCATCTCTAATTGAAGATTCATTTCTAATTGAAAATTCAACCAGCTTGATAAAAATCAATTCTTCTAACTGAAAATGTAACGATTCCACTTAAAAATTCAACTATTTAATTCGAAATTCGCTTTTTTTTGTTATAAATTACTTCATTCGGAGACAAAATTTAACTATTCAATTTCTCGGTAAAAATGTATCTTTCTGGTACGAAAATTCAACTATTTGGTTGATAATTTATCTTTTTTGTTTAAAAATTGAACTATTTGGTGGAAATTTTTTTCACCTTTTTGGTATAAAATTCAATTATTCCAGTTAAAGAATCATCATTTCAGTTGAAAATTACTCACACTGGTGAAAAATTGAAATGTTTGATCGAAAATCCGTTTTTTTTTTTGTAAAAATGAATTTGGTTAACTTAACATTTAAATATTCTGTTTTTTGTTGGAAATTTATCTTTTTTTCTTGTAAAATTGAAATATTTATTAAGAATTTATCATTTTCAGTTGAAGATTCAACAATTTGATTGCAAATGCATGTATCCTGCTGAAAATTTGTATTTTTTGGGAGAAAATCATTCTTCATGATTGAATATTGATCTTTTTGGTTGAAAATTCAACCATTCCAAAAGATTCGTCATTTTAGTTGAAAATGTATCTGTTTGGCTTAAAATCAATTATTCCAGTTGAAGATTCATCATTTCAGTTGAAAGATGATCTCATTGGTTGAAAATTGAACTGGTTGATTGAAAATCCGTGTTCTTTGGTAAAAATTAATTTGGTAAACTTACGATGTGAAAATTTTATTTTTTGTTGAAAATTCATCTATATTTTCTGTAAAATTCAACTATTGGTTGAAAATGTATTATGTTCGATTGCAAATTCAGCAACTTCGTGGAGAATTCATATGTATTATGTTGAAGATTCTTATTTCATTCGAGAAAATTATTTTTCATGGTTGAATAATAATCCTTTTGGTTGAAGATTCAGCCATTCCAAAAGATTCATCATTTTAATTGAAAATTTCTCACTCTGATTGAAAATTAAATTAGTTTGTTGAAAATCTGTTTTTTTTTTTAAATTAATTTGTTTGTACTTGAAGTTGAAGTATCATATAATAGTGACATTCCATAAGCTATAATGATATAATGAAGAAAACATTTGATTGCAAACGTTAATATTATAAATGTTTCCATATTGTGATTTGATGATAATAAAAATAGAAGAGACGAAAGAAATAGGAAGGAGAATGAAAGAGATTTGGTTCCCTTCTCATTCTTCTTCCCTCTTTTTTTTTTGTCCAAAGGAAACAAATTTTTTTGTTTCTAGGAATTGCAACAGGAGCATTTTGTGGTGGTTGCCCTCTGATTGTTGTATTCTTCTTTAATTTTCAAGAATTCTATACATCATCTTGAGAATTAGACGTTAAATAAGATTTTGAATTTGATTTTAACCTAATTTAAAATTCTCAAATTTAAATCTATTTATCCACTTCTCACAAGAAAGTAGGATAAGAAAGCACTCTAATGCTCTCGTTGTTTTCCTTTGTCGATAAAACAAGGGACGATGTTTTTTCATAATTCTATGAAAATATTGGATCATATTTCCAGGAGCCTTTAGAAATTCCGACCGCGGCGGCACAGAATTCCGGGTCGACGACGTGAATCCTTATTATGCATCTCCGAGGCGACGTGAAATAACTTGCGTCGAGTCTGAGTCCTTGAAAGCCAGCCAGCGATTGCTTCCCACTCGTGTGCGTGACACGACTACTCATGTCAGAGATTCGGCAGATATGCACTGGTACCAAACCTACTGTGTACCGGGACTACTTCCGGACAGGGTAAACAGTGGTTTCCCAAACTGACTACTGAATTAGTGCACCTAGTGGAATCTCCAGGAATCTCTCTGTACTTGCAACCACTGCGAATGTGCATTCACTTCCCTCTGTTATGTTCTGTTAATTCACCAGCATCAAACAAGAATATTTCAGCAGCAAACCAGCCACATGGCGTTTCCACAGAAAGGGTCTTTTTTTGTTACCATGGTATTATAGGTAAACCCGAGGGGTAAACTATACTAAAATCATGATTTAAAGAAAAATCTGTAGATGGTGTTAAAATAGGTGTAGCTTCATGCTACTTAATAAAGAATATCAAACAATCATGAAATTTTTTATATAAAACAAAACTTGAATTATGAACGGAGGACAAAAACATTAACGAGTCGTTGACGGATGACAGTGTCAGACTGAGGAAATTATTTGCAGACACTCGAAAATTGAGGAAACAATTATGAAGGTAAGTATACTATTGATGATAATATAGACAATGATTTGAACATTATGAAATTCTTTCAGTTGAACCTAACACAGCCCGCAGAAAAACAGTTGAAAAGTTTATAATTTAAGTTCTGTTTTATTTTAGACATTTTATAAGTGTTTGATATTCTTTGTTACTTTTACTCTTTGAGTGGAGTTTTCATTTGTGTGAATTGCTTCGATGATTTTCACCATCACAAAATCAGGTATGCCCTTCTTTTATTTTTTGTTGATTTTTTTGAATGATTTTTGAATTAACCATAATTAACCATTAACCATGAATTAACATACCACGCTGGAAACACCAGCTTTCGTTAGATCACTGCAGTTAAGCAGTGTTGGGCGCGGTTAATACTTGGATGGGTGACCCGAGTCGGGTAGTGTCACGCCTACCCTGAAAGGGAAATCTTATCCAAAATATTGAGTTTTCAACTCATAAACAAGGATTTAACAAAAAAGTTGAAAATTCAACTGTTCGTTAAAATTTGTCTTTTTTTTTCTTGAATTTAACTGTTTTTCAATCAAAATTAGAATTATTTCGGTTTAAATTTCAATTATATTACATTTTTCGTTGAGAATTCATTCTTTAATGGGAAATTAAACTCCTTCGATGAAAGTGTAACTCTTTTGTTAAAAATTAATTTTTTTCGTTGAAGATTCATCATTCTAATTGAAAATTCATCTCTAATTGAAAATTTAACAACCTTGCTGAAAATCAATTCTTCTAACTGAAAATTTAACGATTCCAGTTAAAAATTCAACTATTTTGTTAAATATTCTTTTTTTTTGTTTGTTATGCACATTTTTGACCACAAAATTGAATTTTTGACCAAGAAAGATTGTGCAGTCAACAAAGGAAAAAAATCTTATCCAAAATGTTGAGTTTTCAAGTCATAATAAAAATAGTTAAATTGACGACACACAAATATGCATTTTCTATCAGAAAAATTGAATTTTTTACCAGGAGATGAATTTCCTATTAAAAAGAAGACAAATTTTCAACAAAATAGATGAATTTTCAACCAAAAAATTAAACTACCATAAAAAAAAATTTTCGAGGAAAAATGCAACATCATATAAAATTTCAACAAAAAGATTAATTTTCTATTGAAAAAGACAAATTTTTAACAAAATACATGAATTTTCAACCAAAAAGGTTAATTTTCTAGCGAAAAAAGGAAAATGTTCAACAAAATAGATGAATTTTCAAATAAAAAAAAGACAAATTGTCAACAAAAAATAGACTGGTTTAGTTTTCAATCGAGGTAATAAGTTTGTGAGAAAATAAAATATTTTTCCAATGAATTAGTTAAATTTTCAATGAAAAAAACTAATTTTCAACCAAAGAGATGAATTTTGAACCTGAAAAATTAATTTCCAGCGAGATACATGAACTTTTATCCAAAAAGGTAGATTAGACACCAGCAAGATTAATTTCCTTCCGTTTTGAAAGGATTAAAAAATAAAAAAAAACTTATAAGATATTTGATGAATTTTGTAAGGTTTTAAGAGAATGAAGAAAATTCTTCAGGTTCCTAGGAAAAATAAAAATGATTTTTTATTTTGTAAAATTAAATTTCAGAGAATATTTAAAAAGACTTGAAAGTATATCAACAGATTTCTAGCATTGTCAAAGATGAATCTGAGAGTATTTAAGACAATTTTTGTAATTTTCCAGAATTAAAAGACAAATTTCATGAAAAATTTGAATAATTCAAAAATATTAGAAGTTTTAACAATTTTCAAAGGATTGAAATGAGAAGTTTCTTAAGATTCATGGAAAATTTTTGTTATGACATTTCATCTCGAAAAATGAAATTTAAGAGAAAATTCAGAAAGATTTCAAAAGATATCCTGAAATTTTGAAAAAGAGTAGAATATTTTAAAGAAAAATATTTCAATTTGGTAAGATTGAAAAATCAAAAAAAAAATCGAGTAAATTCAAGAAGTGTTCAGAAGAGTTTGAGAGATAGAAACAGAATTTCCAACTGTAAAAGGTTTTCAAAAATGCAAATTTTTTTGAAGAAGTAAAATAAATAAGATAAGACACAGTGAATTAAGAACAATTAAAAGATATGAAAAAATTCATCGAATTTGGTAAGTTTGAAATAAGTTTCAAAAAATTCAAGGGAATTTACAAGAATTTTATCCAATGCGTAAAAATTTTTGAGTTCCATTTAAATATTATAAAATCCCATAAAATTATAGAAAATTATGTGGTATCTCCTGAAATGCTTGAAACTTTATGAAAACACTTTGATATCTTCTAAAATCTTTTAAAATCATTGAAATCCTCGAAAATCTTTCGAAATTCCTTCGGAATAATTTAAAATGTCATAAAACCTTATGGCTCTTATAGAATTGTTCCAAATTTTCCAAAATTCCAGGAAAATATTTCGAATCCTTAGAAATCTTTTGAATGTTTTCGAAGCATTCTAAAATCTTCGACATTTAGCGGAATTTTTTTAAATCCTTGGAAACTTTTTGAAGGTCTTGAAAATTTGTTTGGAACATTTTAAAATACTCTAAAAGGTTTCAAGAAAGTTTAGAAATAGGTATAGACTTTCGCAATTATTTTTTATCCCTGACTTTATCCTAATTTTCAGGTTTTCCCTGACTGTTATAAATTCACACGGATTTTGACAATTTTGGCTCACAATAAATCACGATAGCACTATCACTAGGATTTGTAACGGTGTTATAAATTGCCAGCTCCCGGAAAATACAAGTATTTATATGGTTTAACTGCCCCATTGAGAGTACATGGATCGAACAGCTTTCGCCATTTGGCATTATCTCCGCAACATCGCTAACGAAGGTTGAGGTCCAAAAAAATCAAATTTTTTGAAAATAAAAAATGTCTAGTACTCAAAAATGTTTTGTTATGAGAAATTGTTTGTTACTATCAAAATATGACATTTTTGACATCATTGGGACACAAAGTTTAATTTTTTTCAAATTTTTTTTCACCAATCATTTGGATGTCGTTAGGATGCGTTCAGAAGGTCACTTTTGACGTTCGGACGATGAAATTGTGTCAGTTATCCTATAAAAAAGTCATTAGCACTATACCCACAAGCGACGGCATCTCAAGTGGTAGAGACCTTCTTTGGTCAGCCGTGTCCCTAAATATAATATGATGTGTCACCGCAAAAACTGTGGTACCGAAAATTGCAAAAATTTTGAAAATTTTCATATGATCTATATTTCCGTATATTTTCAAAATTGAGTCTTCCAACGAAGGAATTAAGAAAAAATTTTAGAATTTCCTTTTGTCAATGTAAATGATAGATATTATATCAATTAATGATTTAGAAGATCGCAGCATAAAATTAGATAACAAGCAATATCAATATATTTACTGTATATTGCGGTGGTCCGAAAACACCAAGTTTTTGAAAATCGAAAATGACTAGTACTCAAAATTATTTTATTACGAGGAATTGTTTATTATTATCAAAATACAAAATTTTGGATATCATTGCGACACCGTGGAATCAGTTTTAAAAAAATTTAAGAGTTTTATAGAAATTTGAGAAATCATGAAAATATTAGAATTTTTAAAAATTTAGAAACTTTGAAAAATTGAAAAAAAAAATTGAAACCTTTTGAGATTTTAGAAATTTTTAACAGTTTCAAACTTTTGATTATTTTACCAATTTTAATCATTTTTGAATATTTTACATATTTTAGACATCTTGAAAATTTGGTTACTTCAGAAATTTTGATAAATTTCAAAATTTTTTAAACTTTGAGATGAGTCTATAATTTTAGAAATATTGAAAAATATGACCAAATGAAACATTTTCTAAAATTCGGAAATTTTGAAAATATACGGAAATTTAGATGATCCAAAAATGTTAAAAATTTTGGAAATTTTTGATACCACAGATTTTACGGTGACACATTATATTATAATTAAGGACACGGCTGACCAAAGAAGGTCACTACCACTTGAGAAGGAACCGCTTGGGAGTATGGTGCTAATGACTTTTTTATTCGATATCACACATTTTCACCACCAAAACGTCCTATCTTTACGGATATAATTTTGAAATGTACTTTCGAAATTCTACAATTTGTGAAATATATGTTAATAATATAAATAATAAATTTTGTTGAATGCATTAGATTTATTAGAGGGTTTTATAGAAATTTGAGAAATTATGAAAATTTAGAATTTTTGAAAATTGAAACCACTGGGAATTAATTTTTTTTCACAAATTTTGAATATTTGATAAATTTTGATAATTTAAACATTTTAAACCTTGTAGATATTTTGATAATTTCAAAACTTTAAAGAATTTTACATATTTTAGAAATTTTATTAATCCTGGTAGTCTTATGAATTTTGAAAATTCGTGCAGCTTTTATAATTTTAGAAATTTTCAAAAGTTTCGAAATTTTGATAATTTTACCAATTTTATTAATTTTAAAATCCAAACGATTGGTAAGAAAAATTTTGAAAAAATTTAAAATTTTTTCCCTAGTTCCCCTCCATAATTTCTCCTCGCTTCTCCTACTCACCCACCCTTCATTTCCCTTCACTTCTCCTACTTCCCTACTTCCCGACTTCAATTTCTTAAGAAAATAAATTTTTGTTGGGATAAAATTAACTTGGTCGTCATAAAATTTAAAAGGTGGGGTTTTTGTAGAAATAGGGGTTTTATTTTTACAACAAAATCCATGCCTGATCCTTAATTTTAAACCTTTTTCGAATTCTTTGACGAAATTTGAAAATTAACAATAAAAACCACGAGAATCCAAAAAGAAAATGAGGAAATCTCATTCCTTCATTCTTTTTCAATTTCTCCCTTAGCATCCTTTAACTTCTTCATCCACTCTTTCCCCAAACCATCTTCCTCTAGAATCCTTACCACGTTCTCTTGCCAGCTTCCTTCATCTTCCATTCCTCTCCTACATCTTTGCCATACATGCTCCCATGTTTCCTCTTTCCATTCACATATTCTGCACTTCCTGTTATCTTTCTTTTCCCAATACATACTTGCCCTTACCTCGTTTCCCAATCTGAATCTTGCTATTCTTGTCCATCCTTTCTCTCTCCATCCCTATTCTAAATACTTTGGTACTCCTTCCTTTTTTATCATCTTATACCATATATTATATTTTGATTCCTTAATCATCCCCATCTTTCTATTACTGGTCTTTCTCTATCCCTTTTTTCCACTTCTTCATAGTTGACTCCTAGTCTACCACTAGCGTCCACCTTATATACCTTTCTTGTAAACTTTCAATCACTTTCCTATCTTTCCATCCCCATATCACTACTCCATTACCTAATACAAATACTTAAACTCTTTTACTTCTTCTAATTTTTTCCCTTCCGTCTCCCCGCCCATTCTTCCTTTCTTCTCCCTCCTTTTCTAAACCTCAGTATCTTTGTCTTTTCTACATATAAATTCAACTTTTTTCCATCTAAGTATTTCTCTAATCCGGTAATTAAGTCTTATATTAATATATACTTTATACAGTGTTGGCATTAGTGTCACTCCTCTGTAATCTTCAACCTCCTCTCAATATCCTGGTTTACTCTTTTCCTTCTTCTTCTCTCTTCATTTACCACATTCCAAGCCTCTTCTTCCGTCCTAGCCTTCTCCGCTTCTTCTTCAAACCTTTTATTTTCCTCCTCTACTACTTGTCCCTTTTCTCCATTTTCTTGATACTTCCCTCACTACCTTCTTCTTCTGTTAACAATCCTCATCTCATGCATTTCTATTCCCTCCTTCACTAACTTCTTTTTTGCTTGTGCACTCTAATGCTCCTTTTATTTCTCCTACCATTATTTCCATTTCCTTGTTTACATTTCCTTCTCCCATTTTGATATTCCTGACTTTTTCTTTAAACTGTTCTTTATCATTCATTGACCAATCCCCTCGTCCTGCTCTTTTTACTTTTGTTTTCTGTTGAGCCTTTTTGTTATTACTTATTTCTCCCCCTACCGTCACTATTATGGGAAAGTGATCCGAATCTATATAGTTACCCACCTCCAGTTTCTTAAATTTCTCTCTCACTTCGTCGTCCATTACCACATAATCAATTACCGTTCGCCTCTTTCCTCCTGAACGTGTATATTCCCTTTCCTCATTCCTCTCTATACTTCCGTTTAGGATAAACCATCCCATCTCCCCCAGGCTCTTTAACAACTTCTTCCCCTCCCCATTTAGTATCTTGTCTTTGGATTTTCTTCCTCGCTCTCCATCTCATTCCCTTCCTCCTCTATCTCCTGTTCTCGCATTAAAATCACCTCCCATTATTAACCTACTCTCTTGCTTATTTTCTTCCATCAATTCTCTCATCTCCTCTAAATTCTCCTGCTTATCACCGTTCACATAAACCCCCACTATCTTCCTTCTCTCTCCTCCCATATTTATCTCTCCTACTATTAATCCTTCTTTATGTTCTTTCAACTCTTTTATCATTCTCTGTTATACATTCGTTTCTTACTCCCATCATTCCTCCCATTGCTCTGCGCTTTTTATTCTTCCTCTTTCCATTTTGAACCTGCCATTTGTAACCTCTTGGTAATCTTCCCCTTACTCTTTTCCATCCCTTTTCATCTAGCCACGACTCCATCATTACTACTACATCCCATTGTGTCAAATTTCTCATAAGCTCCATATCCTTTCTTTCTAAGCCTGCTATATTCCAGTAGCATATCCTCCAATCTTCCCTACATTCGTTTCTCGTCTCTTTTTGTTTCTAACTAATACATATTTCTTTACCTCCCGTTTCTTCCTCTCCTAGTTTCCCGACACCTTATTTTTTACTATCTCCTTCCTCTCCTCGTCCCAATTCCACCATACCCTTCTATCTATATTCCCTCATACTTAACCCATGTTTTTCTACCCTTTTTTCTTTCCTCTTTGGCTATTTTCCTTAACTTATACTACATGTTCCTTTTCACCCATGTCAAATCATCCTCTATTCTCTCCGAATGTCCATATAACACCCTCTTCTTTATCATTACTTCCCTCTGATGTTCCCAATTCTTTAGTTTCACCAGTACCATTCTTTCCCCTCTTCGCTCTCCCCTTCCTACACTTCGCACTTCCTCTATCTCTACCTTAGCATCAATCCTATTTAGTACTTCTTCCACTCCTTCCATCAGCTTCATTTCCTCTAATCTAAGACCCTTTACCACTATGTTTCTTTTTTTTTCTTCTCTCCTTTTCTTTTCTATTCTTTGTTCTATTTTTCTCAGCCTTTCCTTCTCCTTATTCCCACTCTCCCCACCTCCAAACTCACGGTTTGAGCTTACAATTTTTTTTATTCTACCTTCCAACTCATCCACCTTTTTATTAGGCTCTTCCTTCTTTTCTAGTCTTTGCTCCAACATCTGCATCCTTTTTTCTAGCTTTTCCCTGACTTCTTCCCATTTCCTCATTTCTTTCCTAAGTTCTTTTTTCAATCACAATGAAAAAATCACATTTTGCGAAAAACTACGAAGGTTACAATGTTCTTGAGAAGAAAGTTGAATGAAGAAAGAAAATGCGTTTTCCAAAATCTTTGGAATCTTGGTTTTTTTAATTTTCAAGAATTTCGTATCCAAATTTGAAATTTGCATCTTAAAGAAGAATTGAAATTTTGATTAACTCTGAATTTTATTTTTCGAATTGTAATGAAAAGTTTTTAAGAAACTTTTTTCTTGTTATTTAAGTCAATTATTTCTCATCTCAATAAATTGTATTTTTTGTGAGTTTTTTTTTTAATTCGACTTATATATTTGAGGATTGTTATAAACATTTTTCAATTTATCCTAAAATTTCAGGATGAAATTACATTCATTAAAAAAATACTAGCAATATTACGCTTTAAATTTATAGACATATTCTGTTATAATATATGATTAATAAAAACATTATTGTTGAAAAATAATAGGTTTTCCGTGTATTTTATATAATAATGCGCCATCGGCTGGAAAAGTAATAAAATACATCAAATACGTGGCCATAAAAAGGGCAGTAAAAGCTATGCCATTCAATTTGAAAAAAGCATGAAAATTTTTTAATAAAATGTAATCGCTTGAAAATTCGGAAAATAAAATAAAAAATTATACGAATAAAGCACAATGCTTAAAGTAATACATTTTTCGAAGGAATGAAACAACATTTTGAGATTTACAAAAATTTGTATTGCTTCGTTAATTTTTTTGCTCAAAGATGAAGAGAAAATTTGAATTTTTATTGTTAATTCAAAGAAATAAAAATTCACCCCATCAGAAATTTTTATGAATTCGGATTTTTCAATTTTCTTAAAAGAGAAATGGTCCAACTCGCATTAAATTAAGTTTAAATTGAGCGTATTTCCTACTAGGCAATCGCAGGTGCAAACTTCACTGAACTTGGTTACTATAAGCTGGCTATAGTCACGTTTAATTAAACATTAATTACGGAACATTAATTAGGGGTTGCAAAGATGCATGGCCCATTACGATCTTGAAATCGTTTGCTGTGAATGGGAAAAATAAAATGAGTCACATTTCAGATAGATTAAGGCAAAGTTAATTAAATTCATTATAAATTATTATTAATTTATTTTATTAATATAATTTTTTTAATTTTTTTATTATTACTTTGTTCATCGAATGGGAAAAACAAAACGATTTATGTTTTAAATAGATGAGAGCAAAGTTAATTAAATTCATTATAGATTATTATTTATTTAGAGGATTTATTTTTACAATTAACTTTCAACATTTTGAACATGTTTTCGCCACCTTTCTACATTTAATGATCTTACTTTTAATTTTTCATTTTATGTTTAGTGCCAATTCGAATACCACAGAATATGGAATATTATGGAAAAGTATGAATAATGAAGTGAAATTGACATTTTCATCTGCAATTAATAATAATCTTACAATTTATCAATTTTTTATTACATTTCCAGAAAATGTCACAAATTTTAGAAAATTTTACAAATTTTACCAATTTTGAGAAAATTTTGTACACTGCTTTTATGACTTGTTCTGTCATGTCAAAATAAAATTCAAACTTTATTTATAAAAATCATAACATATATTTTCTCATAAAATTTGTTTATTTTCTCAATTCTTCAGGTTTGAATTAATTAATTTTTTAAGTTTTTAATCAGAAAGCATATATTTTTTAATGTTTTGAGGATAACTGTTTTTGAAGTTTTCAGAATATTAAAAAATTTTTAATTTCCAACGGTGAAGATGACAGTGATTCTTTTTGATAGAGCCTACATTTTTTAGTGGAAAAAATTCCCTCATATTCTTTATTTTTCATCAGGGATGTCACACAAACATTTTTGGATTTAAAATAAAAATCTTTCCCGGAGCCGATTTTGAAAAATATCCATTTTTTAATGTCAAAAAATCGAAATACCCAGTTTTTCTCGAAAACAAAGCGAGATATGAAAAAACTTAGGAAACGAAATTGTCCATTGGAAAAATGTCTATAAAAAACGCCTTCATAATTTTTAATACTAATTTGTTTTCTTGAATGAATTGATTTCTCGTCTTCATTATAAATTTATTTTTTTCTGATTTCTTGTTCTTGATAATAACATTTTATATTTTTTTTAAATATCTTCAGACATATTCCGCTTTATTTTCGAAAAAAACGGTGTATTTCGAATCTTCAAATAAAAAATTGAATTTTTCAAAAGTGGCTCAAAAATTTTGTGGGTTCAATTTTAGTGAGGTTTGCAATTTAATATTTGAGATTTAAATATTCTGAATTGTTTTGTTTCAATTTTTATGATACAAGAATGTCTTTTTTTAAATTAATTTAAAGGATTTGCAATCAAATAATTTTTTATTAAATACCTCCACAATAAACTCAGAAAAATAAAAAACTGAGACAATAATTGACACAATTCAAACCATAGGAATTAACTAATTTTAGAACTGAGCATTGAAAATTCAATTATTTTTATTGTCCTATATTCAGTTAGAAACTAAAAAAAAAACATTTGAAATAAAAAAAATATAGGATTGGAAAATATCAAGAATGGATAAGAATTATCAATGAAGTAATAAAAATTACTGGATTTAACATTAAAAAGTTAATAATTGTGTTTTACAAATTAAAATTAAACTGCCTCGAATCAATATCTCAGTAATTGAATAATTTCTTCAAATCTGAATATTTGTCGACGATTTCAATTCACTTGAAATAATTAAAATTTCGAGCTTTTTAAGTATAAAAATGTTTCAATATCACAATTTTTGATGAATGAAAATTGTTTTAGTTTCAACTGGAATTCCGATTTGTTTTTTTTTCACTTAACATTTTCTCATTTTCAAAAGTGAAAATGACGGTGAATTTATTTTTTCAACCTGGAAAAAATTGTCGGAAAAATTTTAATGTTAAATAATAATTTTTGTATGTAATAGCATTTCAAAATTCCAAAATTTTGAGGGATTTCACTTTATAATATTAAATTTGAATTTGAATTTTTAATTTTCAAAACCAATCCCTTCGAAATGAAAATTTGTTTAATTCAAAAGTTTTAAATTTTTAATGATTTGAATTTCGAACGATTATAATTACAAATAGTACAATTTTAATTCGTTTGAATTTCGAGTGATCTAACTTTCAAAATTCTAATCTGATATAATTTAATTTTCAACGTTATTGAATTGACCTATTTTGGAAATTTCAATCTGAAATCATTCAATTTTAAGATTTCAATTCAAAATACAATTGGTCAATTTTTAATGTTTTGAATTAGAAATCAGGTAATTTCATCTTCTTTCTAATGGAAATGCCTAATTTCAAAAATTTTGGTCCGAAAGTTTTCAATTTTTAGAGCTTCGGATTAAAAGTTCTGCAATTCAAAACTTCTTTTATTTTCCATTCTAAATATTGTTCCTTTTTTAATTTTAGGCAATCTAGATTTGTCTGATTTAAAACGCTTTTATTCAAAAATCGCTCCATATATATGTATATATATTTTTTAATTTCAAACGCTTTCAATTCGAAATAATAAATTTTCAATTATTGTTTTTAAAAAATATAAAAATGATATTGACTTTGATCACTAATGGATTTGCAAACTGTTTATTTTTTTAGTTTGAGGCAATGGTAAACCAGATATTATTTTTAAAGCTCTAATACTTTTGTGATATTTTGATCTTATCATGCAAACGTGGATACATATTCTGAATTTCAGAACCGCTATTTGTACAAAATAATGCAGATTCTAGAAGCAGATAACTTTCTGTTCTCTCGCTTTCGGAACGAAATGTATTCTCTTTGTAGAAACACGGGCACGAAAGGAATAAAATAAATTATGTACACATTAACATAATATTATCCTTGTTTCTCTATAGAAGCAAAATTTGTAAGGTTCTGTATAATTGTGAAATTCGCCAAAATAGAGTATTAACTAAATATCCGGTTTGAATTACTTGCAACTTCATGCTTAACAGAAACAGAAAACCCTCAAGTAGAAAAAGCAGAGATGTGCAAGACCAATATGAAAATTGTATTATTACATTTCGATTAAAAATAAATAATTCTCGTCAAAGAAAAAAAAATGTTAAATTGAACCAAGAAATACAAATTTTCAATAGAAGAATGACATTTTTAACCAAGAAAGATTTTTCAATCAATGAAGAAAGAATCACATCTAAAATGTTGAGTTTTTAAGTGATAAAGACGAATTTTCGAAAAAAGTTGAATTTACAACTCGAAAATATGCATTTTCTACGAGAATAATTGAATTTTCGACTCAAAAAGACGAGTTTTGAACAAAACAAGTGGATTTTCAACTGAAAAAGATCAACTTTCTAGCAAAAATGGAATAGCTGCATTAAAAATTTTTAAAATTAATTTTCAACAAAAAAAAAGGATGAAAAATTTTCAACCGAATTTGCTGAATTTTTAGCTAAAGGAATAACTAAAATTCTGCATCTTCAATTTAAAAAATACATTTTTAACCAAATAGTTAGATTTTCAAACAAAAAGGTTATAATTTCACCAAAAAAAGTAAATTTTCAACAAAAAAATAGAATGGTTCAATTTTAAGTTAGAGAAGTAAGTTTATAACCAATTAAAATAAATTTTCAATAAAATAGTTTAATTTTTAACCAAGCGGATTGAATGTCTAAAAAAAATTTACGAAGAATTGATAGTTGAACTTTTAGAAGAAAAATTTAATTTTCAAGAAAAAAGAAAATAATTTTCAACCAAAAGAATGAAATTTCAACCAAAGAAGAAGAATTTTTTAAAAATATATGCATTTTCGAACGAATATTCTAATTTTTAATAGAATTTTCAACCAAAAAGGTTATACTGCTACCACAAAAAAAATTGTCAACAAAATAAATGAATTTTCAACTGAAAAAAATAATCAATTTCTGAGAAAATAAGAATAGTTTGATCTTAAAATAAAGAAATAAGTTTGTAAGCATATAAAATTTGCATTCAACGAAATAGTTCAATTTTTAAACGAACAGATAAATTTTCAACCAAAAAAAAAACTAATTTTCTATAAAAAAAGAATAATTTTCAACAAAATACATGAATTTTCAAACAAATATTTTAATTTTTGATGAGATTTTTAACCAAAAATGTTAATTTTCTACAAAGAAATGGAAAATTTACATCAAAATAATTGAATTTTCAGTCAAACAAATTAATTTCCTAACAAAAAGATCAAATGTCTATAAAAAAAATCGACAGCAAATGAAGTTAAATTTTCAGTTTAAAAAATTGATTTTCAATAGAAACAGTAATTTTCAACCAAGGAAAATTAATTTTTAATAAAAAAAATAAATTTCTACCAAAAAAGGATAATCTTTGATAAAATACGTGAATTTTTGACCAAATGTTCTAATTTTTAATGGAATATTCAACTAGTAGTGGAATTTTCAACCAAAAAGGTTATATTGATACCACAAACAAAATTGCCAACAAAATAAATGAATTTTCAACTGAAAAAAATAAATAAATTTCTGAGAAAATTCAAATTCTTTGATCTTAAGTTAAAGAAATAAGTTTTGTAACCAAGTAAAATTTGCTTTTAACGAAATAGTTCAATTTTTAAACGAACAGATAAATTTTCAACCAAAAAGATTGAATGGCTATACCAAATTTTTTTTACGAAAAATGGAATAATTAAATTTTTAGTTCAAAAAAAATAAGTTTTTAATTTTCAAAAAAATAATAATTTTCTATCAAAAAAGAATAATTTTTAACGAAAGACATGAATTTTCAAACAAATTTTTTAATTTTTGATGAAATTTTTAACAAAAAATGTCAATTTTCTACCAAGGAAAGGAAAATTTTGAACAAAATAGATGAATTTACAATTAAAAGAGATCGATTTAACAAAAAATAGAACAGTTCAATTTTTAGTTAGGGAAGTACATTTTTAAACAAATGAAATATATTCACTTTGAAATAATTGAATTTTCAACCAAACAAATGAATTTTCTAACAAAAAGATTAAATGTCTATAAAAAAAATTTTTTTACAGCAAATGAAGTTGAATTTTTAGTTTCAAAAATTGACTTTCAAAAGAAATACTAATTTTCAAACAAGAAAAAATTAATTTTCAAAAAAAAAATTATTTTCTACCAAAAAAGGATAATCTTTAACAAACTACATGAATTTTCGACCATATATTTCAATTTTCAATAGGATTTTCAACTAGTAGTTGAATTTTCAACCAAAAGGGTAATTTGTCACCAAGAAGATTAATATTCTACTACAAAAGACACACAAAAGTTTCAACAATATTTAGAAATTTTCAAACATATATTTAGTTGAATTATGAACTGAAGAAGATTATTGTTCAAGACAAGATGATATAGTTAAATTTTTAGTTAAAAATTAATTTTCAATAAAAAAAAAACTAATTTCGAAAAAAAAATATACATTTTCTACCAAAAAAGAATGATTTTTAGTAAGGTATATGAATTTTCAACCAAATAGTTGAATTTTTAGTTGAAGAAGATATTTATCTTCTTCATCTACACATGGAATACTCAAATTATCAGTTGGAAAAATAATTTTTAAAAATTTTAACAAAATAGTTGAATTTTGAAAAAAAAAGATTCATCAACTAACATAATGAATTATAAACAAAAATCTGAATTTTCATTTATTAAAAGTCAAATCAAATTATTTGTTTATTTTTCACCCTTAAGGACACTGAAGCCTATTTTTCTTAATTTAGAAGTGAAATTATTTAAATTCTAAGTCCCTACAAATTTATAATTGTTCAATTGTTATTCATAAATCAAAAATAGTTTTGAAATCTATTTCGAATATTCTCTTGAAATTATTATTTTCTCACATAAAAAATCATTCAAAACTTTTCCAGGAATCGTAAGGAAATTTTTGTCTTGAAACCTCTCAAAATCCTTAAACAGCTTCAGAACTTCATTTCAAAATGTTGAAAAATCTACATTATATTTAAAAATTTTGGGAACGTTTTAAAATTTTTCAATTGTTTAAATCCTGGAAAATTACAAAAAATCACCAATCAGAAAATTCTTTTTTTTTTGAAAAGCCTAATATGATGATGTTGATTCGAAATTCATCTTGTTTGTTTGAAAATTCTACTGATTGGTTGCAAATTTAACTTTTTGTTTTAATGTTGAGATTTTTGTTGAAAATCTAATATATTATTCAAAAGTCATCTTTTTTGGTCAAAAATGTAACTACATATTGGATATGAAAGTTGAACTACTTTGCTTAAAATTCCCTTTATTTGGTTGAAGATTAATCTCTGGGTGAAAATTGAACTATTCCAATTTTTAAAAATTAATCTTCTTGGTTAAAAGTTCATCCTTTTTGGCAAGAATGTAACTGGTTGTATATTAATCTGATATAATTTGATTTGAAAATTTATATTTTTGCTCAAAAATTCAAAAATTTTGTTAAATATTATTACATTTTGTTAAAAATTCGTCTTGTTTGGTAGAAAAATTAACTTTCTTGATAGAAAATTCATCGTTTTGGTCAAAAATGTAACTATTTGGCAAAATATTTACCTTATTATCTAAAACTTCATCACTCTAGTTAAAAATTCATATTTTTGGTCAAAAATTTAACTGGTTCGTAGAAAA
>CAKNXH010063810.1:39684-66333 GCA_932178445.1 Andricus quercusramuli
CATTTACACAAGGATTTGAATGATGAAATATCAAATTGATTATCTTTGTATTGATTTAAATAATAATTATCGAAATGAACAATTTTTTTTTTAGTTACAAGAGCATGTTCGCTTTTTCCAAAAACGGTAATTTTGTTACCTAAAACTCTCATAGGGTAATCGGTACAATGATTGTCACCCTCAAAAAATAATGGGCTAACAATTGCACCGATAAACCTACATTAGAAGGTAAAGATGGACTCTGGATCAAAATCTGCAACAGTCCGCCTTGCTCACACGACCACTTTTTTCCGCTTTTCTAAAGGTATCTCGTAAAAGTCGCCATCGGCGTATATTCCATATGTAATTCCACAGCGTATCAGTATATCACCACGATGAAACTCTGCCTTACGTATTACAGAATATCGTCCAGTAAAATTTTCTTCCCGGATAACTTTATCCTCTGGAATCACAGTGATTTTCCTTGGTAGACGTTGCGTGCCTGATCAAGTAAGAAAAATTCATTACTAACTGTTCTGAAGATTACAAAATTCATCATCTTAGAACTATTGAATTATGGTCAATTACGAGTCTACCAATGATTATCCAAGAAATTGAATTTTAAATTTGATTCCTGAATCCAAAACATTCTTTATTGTTGCAAAAAAATTATATACTGTACAATCTCTATTATGACCTTCTTCAATCTGTCTCGAACTAGAAAATTTTACTTCGAGCAATTTTTAACAATACACTCTTCTCCCCCCCCCCCCCCTTTCAAAAAACGTGTCTAATTTACGATAGACCCATCATCATTTTTCTATAGTGAATTTCTTATAAGTCTTTCGCGATTCTAGAAAAATCATTTTACAAAATCAGTATGGAAATGAAGAATGTTAAAATATTGAAAGATTTGACACAAAAATAAAAAAAGTGCAATAAAATTAATTGTTTCTTCAACGTAGATTTCCAAATACATTAGGACGTCTTAAGGGATTCGAAAGAATTTCAAAAAATTGCAAAACTTTTCGAGGGTCAGATTTCATTAAAATTTCACAGAATGTGAAAGATTTTTAAACACATTAGGACATTTCGAGGATTCCCGAAGATTTCAAAAAAATTTTCAGGAATCTTCGCAGGCTTTAAGGTTTATAAAAGGCTTTTATGGGATTTCTAGATATTCAAACTAATTTGGAATTGGTTGTCAAGAGCTTGAAAATATTGTCACGGACTTCAAAAATTTGTTTAACTTTCTGAAGAATGTTACAGGATTTTAACCTTTTCCATATATTTTCAAGGATTGAAGGTTTTTCTAGAGAACTTTTGAATTTTTAAAAAAATGTTATTCAGAACATTCAACTGCAGAATATGATTTTTCAACGAAAAAGTTCATTTTCAACTAGTCAGTTGAATCTTCAATAAAATAGTTGCATCTTCAGTTGAAAACATAATTTAACCAAAATAAACACAAATTTTCAACTCAAATTATGAATCTTCAGGCAAAACAATTCATTTTTATGAAAGTAGCTCAACCTTGAGCCAAATAGTTTAGGTTTGAATTTAACCAACAAAAAAAAGCTTTCAACAAAATATCTAAATCCTCAACTAAGAAAGATTAATTTTCAACCAAAAAATTGATTTTTTACCAAAAAAGTATGAATTTTCAACCAAATAGTTAAATATTTTACCAAATATTTTACTACCAAATTATTTAATTAAAAAATGATGAAGAGTCATTTATAATAATTTAATAATTAATTAATAATAATGAAGAGTAATACAAATTACAAGAAATTATATACTCTAAATTAAAGGAAAATCATTTACTTTTTAGGAAATATCTACGGTTATCATTAAACTTGCTTCATGTGAACTCTGAAAACACCCTTTTCCTGAAATTTAATCAATTTGACTATTTCGATTTTTAACTTGTGCAAGTTATATTTGTTTTAGATTGTATTTTAGTCTTTAAATTACCTGGTGCTGGTGGTTGGTTTGATTTAAGTAGACCTATTAATCCTGGATTGAATCGGAATGGTTCTGTGAAGAAAAAAAAATATAAATAAATATCAAATGAGTAATATCAAGTAATTAATTTGTTAAAATTCGAAAATTAATTTTTAATATCAGGCTTATATCTTTGCTAACATAGTAAGTCAACAATTGACAGTTAGAAATTCAAAAATTGTATATTCCGAAGTAAATTTTTTATTTTACTTTTAATGTTGAGAATAATGGTAGAAGTGAAGTTTGAAAGAATGTTTAAGCTGAATTCCATGAAGTCCTTAAATTCCATGAATTCCTTGAATTCCATGCAGTCCATGATTTCCGTGAATTTCTCGAATTCCTTGAATTCCAGAAATTCCATGAATTTCTTGAATTTCATGAATTCCTTGAATTCAACGAATTCCGTGAATTCCATGAATTCCAGAAATTCCATGAATTCTTGGAATTTCATTCGGCGTTTACGTGAAGATTCTTAGGGATTTATTTCTCTTGCAAAAATGCCGTACCGCGCCCTAGTCACGGTGTAGTATTAACTAAATACCCAAAAAACTGTTTAGGCAAAATTCAGCAATATCTCTTTTAGATTGTATTTTAGTCTTTAAATTACCTGCTGATGGTGGTCTGGGTCGCGGTGACGATGATGTATGAAATGGCGTTGAATCTGTAAAGAAAAATATAGGGATATAATGAAATACTACAAAAAATGTTTTGGCAAAATTCTGTTACATTTCTCTTAAATTTTATTTTTCTCTTTCATTTACCTGGCTCTAGTGGTCTGATTGATTTCAAGTGTCTCAATAATGCTGGATTGAATGTTAAGGTTTCTGTAAGAAGAAATATAGGGATTTTTTTAACGCAATTTTTGGACGATTCCCAAAGTTCATGGTTAAAATAGAGATGCCCTTATCAACAGTTTTTTCGTCAAGTAAGATGAATAACATAAACGTCTTTATTTGCCGAAAATTGTACCCGATATACTGATTATTACAAAAAATGTTTCGGAAAAATTCCACAGAAAAAAAGAAATGTAATTAAATAAAAATATATATTGAATAAAAATAAATAAATAGCAAAAAAAATGATTCCAGAGTAATCTTTACCTGCAAAAAAAATTCACTTCACATGTTGAAATTCACCCAACACATGGGAAGTGGTTACCATGTTAACTCTATTAAATCTTGTTTTGTTTCGATGCGAAAAAATTGAACTTTATTTACTTGAAAATTACCCTCAACAAGAATTCACTTCTGTTTTTTCTGTGTCTTTAATATCTGTTTTAGATTGTATTTTAGTCTTTAAATTACCTGGTGCTTGTGGCATTGACGATGAAGGCTTAAAAGATGCTTCTGTAAAAGGAAATAGAGGGATTTTTTGTTAACGAAATTTTTAAGCGAACCTCAATGTTAATAATCAATATAAGGATGCCCTTGTAAATCATTTTTTTAAATAAGATCAAAAATATAAACTTCTCAATTTGCCAAAAATTTTATATTTCGAAGCACTTTTTTTATTTGACTTTTACTATAGAAAACAATAAGTTTAAGTGAAATTCTACAATTTGGAGGAATTCCATGAACTGTTTTGGCAAAATTCAGTAATATTCGTTTCAGATTGTATTTTAGTCTTTCAATTACCTGGTGCTGTTTTTTGAGGTGACTTTGATGATGATGCTTGATCTGATGATTCTGTAAAGAGAAAATATAGGAATTTTTTGTAAACGAAATTTTTAGGTGAACCTCAATGTTAATAATAAAAATGAAGATTCCCATGTCAATTTTTGATGTGTAAACATCTTAGACCTCGATATGGGGAGTCGCGCCTGATTCAAATGGAACCTCGATTAGAAAGTGTAACGCAGGCCCCTGACACACAAATTTTTTTTGAAAATTGAAAGAAGATTTTGAAGTTTCGATCGAATGCAAACATTCCATAATTTACTAAGGCTTCTGAATTAAAATAGTTCAATTTTTAACGAAAAAATCTATGAATTATTTAATTATGAACAGATTCATAATCGTCCCATAAAACCAATTTTATTATAATTCTGTTGTTAAGAGTCGAACTGTAGTTCAACTTTAAAAATAAATACTCAATTTACATTAACAGTTTATCAACTAAATATTTCTCTTGTTTTCTTTTTTTGTCAAAGTTAACCCGTGCCCCCGAGCTTTTGAAATTAACATGGGATCGTAAATGAGAAGAGCTTGATTAACAAAAAATGGAAAAAAAGCTACTTGTTATAAACTTTTTGTGAATTGAAGTATTAAAACGTCTTAACGCATGTTCAAAAAATAATTTTCACCCAGCAAGTTTTAATTTTGACTTCCCACCCCTCTTTCAAGCCATTGTTATTGTGCTTGGAAAGTGACCCAAAAACTGCGAAATAACAGTTTTCTATTTTCTATTCTATTCCAAGTATTTTGTAAATAATTTGTAATTATTCAAAAAAAAAAAAAAAAAAAAATTGATTAGCATTTCGAACTCGAAAGTTCATTGCCTCACTACCCGATTCGGGTAGTGTTTCTAGGTGGATAAATACTACCAGTGTGGGTCCACCACACCCACGACGGGTCAACAACACGCAGTATTCCCCGAACGGTCACCCATCCAAGTACTAACCGCGCCCAACACTGCTTAACTTCAGTGATCTAACGGGAACTGGTGTTTTCAGCGTGGTATCGCCGTTTAATTATTCAAACAATTATTAATTGTTTAAGAATTATATTTTCCTTAAAATCCTGGAAAATTATTCTCTTCGGGATATAAGTGATAAATGTTAATTTTACAGCAATAGAAGATACCTACATTGGATAGTTTATAAGAGAATGTAATACAGTACTATGCAAAAGTTTCTAGACCTATCTTTTCAATACTTTATAAAAGCACTTTAGTTTTGAAAACATTCAATTCAAATTCAAAAATTTGATAAGATTATATGTCTAATGGTCTTAAATTGAAAGCAATATATTAATTTTATTGGAAATTATTTGAAAAATACAAATTTTAATGTTCCGAAAAAGTTTGAATGAATCAAAAAGCAATTAATATTTCTTTATATCTTGGCTCGAAAACAATTAAAAAATGGTTATTTCCGAATTTATTGATATTTTCCGGAAACACTAAGGTTTGCCGTTTTTTCAAACAACTTCTAACATTAACACATATACCCGCGAATTAGAGTGATTTTAGTGCATTTTTTAGTTCTAAGGGATGATATGGGGTGAGTTCCATATGAGTTGGAGAGATGAAAAATCTTGGGTTGTCATTTAGCATTGGGGATACGTATTATCAGGAATAAAATTTGAACCCCGCGAATTCGTGTAATTTTAGTAAATTTTTTAGTACTAAGGGATGATACGGGGTTAGTTACAGATGCGTGAAGGGGTTGAAACTTTAGTGAGTCATTTATAAGGTTGTATGAAACAATTTTCCGCTAGAAAATTTTGGATTCATTATATTTTAGACAAAAAAAAAAATTTGCATTTTCCATTACCATACACGTTGCAAATTTCAATCTCATAAAACCTACAGCAGTTCAAAGTGATCCAAAAATTCTAAATAACAAAATTTTGAGAGTTTGAAAAGTTCAGTTTAGATTTATGTTTCTCTTCGAAATCATTGTATCAAAAACTCTTATATCACTTTTCGATCAAACCTAATCCCAAAAAGCTACAGTAGTTCAAAGTGACCCTTGAATTTTGAATTTAAATATTTTAAGACTTCGAGAAGTTCTGTTTAGAGTTCCGTCCCCCCGGCCCCCCCGCCGTGAGATATCTATTAAAATGTCTTGTAATAGATTTTGATCGAACCTAAACCCAGAAAGCTGCAGCAGCTTAAAGTGTTGTTCATCCAAAAAGCTGCAAATTTGCTATAAATCATTTTTTGACAGGATGCGTAGTTATTGTTTAAATTTAAAAAAAACAGTGAAGATAAAGACCATTTAATTTTTGGAAATTTAAAAAACTTGCGTTAAAGATGAATAGCCAAAGTTGCTCAAGAAAAAAAGATCTGAAAATTTTTTGTTGATGATTTTTTTTTTGATCGCAAGTTTGAGCGCGCCTAGGGCGCGCGACTGTTGAATCTCGCGCTTCGCGCTCGATCATATATTTATCTCGCGCTTCGCGCTCGATTATGTATTCACCTCGCGCCACGCGCTCGGAATTATTTACGTCACGCTTTACGCTCGGTTCCTCTAGAATTTTGAACTTCGTGTTCGATTTCGGTGAAAAGAAAAAGTTTATTTGCAAACATTATAAAATTATCAAAGCCTCTACATATGAAGTGATTGTTAAATTTGTCTTTATTTTCGACTGGAAATGAACTTTATTTACTTAAGGTTCTATCGACCTGAAGGAACACATTCTCATCCAGACACTCGCGCTTCGCGCTCGATTTTTGATTTAAAAATCATTTGAACCTTGCGTTCCACGCTCGGTTCTGTGCACCGTATGATAGAAACAAAAAAGTTTAAGTGTACTTACGGTGCGCATCACAGATACGCACTCACAGATACGCACTCACAGATCGCGCACTTTGTGCTTTGTGTTATATGTTCGTCATATACAAATTACTACATTTGTATTTGATTCCAAATGAAGAATAATGATATAATTTAGGCGACAAATTTCATTAGTTAAAATGTTATTTTAGCTTGTGCCGTTTTCCAAAAAAGTTAATTTTTCTCATTTTGAATATATTCTTACGACAAAAATTTATTACAAGTTTGTAAATCTTTTTTGAATGCACAATTTTTGTTCCTTCATCGGTTTTCGTACCTTGCATTGTTTTTCCAAAAATTTGATTTTTTTACTGTCAATGTTATTTTCACGAATAAAACAAAAACTATGCATCCTATCGAAACATGATTAATAACAAATTTGTAGCCCTCCTTTGGGTAAAAAATTTGATGTTTCTCATTTTTTTCGTAGCTTGTGTTATTCATTTATAGCTTGTGTCAACGGCGATACCACGCTGAAAACACCAGTTCCCGTTAGATCACTGAAGTTAAGCAGTGTTGGGCGCGGTTAGTACTTGGATGGGTGACCGTTCGGGGAATACTGCGTGTTGTTGACCCGTCGTGGGTGTGGTGGACCCACACGGTAGTATTTATCCACCTAGAAACACTACCCGAATCGGGTAGTGAGGCAATGAACTTTCGAGTTCGAAATGCTAATCAATTTTTTTATTTTGTGTTATTCGTCTAAAAATTTAATTGATCTATTTTCAATACAGTTTTTTTCGAATAAAACAAAAATTACGCGTCGTATCAAAAAGTGAATAACAAAAAGTTTTTAGATCTTTTTCAGGTGCACAATTTTGGTTGATTCGCCTTTTATCGTATCTCGCATAGTTTGACAGCAAAATGGAATTTTTGATTTTTTAATTATTTTTTTGTGCGACCAAAATTTGAATTTTTGATTTTTCAAAAAATTCAAAAAGTTCTTATGGAAATATTGTAGGGTGTTCAAAAAGAAACGTTTTTCTTCTCTTGACTTTTTTTCATATCGTGCGTTTTTCGGGTTAAAATGTTCATTTTCTTTTGTTTTATGGAATTTTGAAAATGCTATAACTCCGGTAATTTTTTTTTATTCAAAAAAGTCACGAAGATAAATTGTTCGAGCTTTTGAGTAATATAAATAGCCCTATATAGAATTTTTGAATCTTAAAAAAAATGGTCTTAAAAATTTTCAAAATGCTCTAACTTTTTGAATTTTGATCAGAATTAGCTGGTTAACGAACTTGTTCTTTCTTTTTAGGCCCTAAAAAAGTGTGCCAAAGCACAATCTAATCTGATTATTTTTTCGAAAGTTATCGTGCCTACAGACTACAGACTACAGACTACAGACTACAGAGAGACAGACACCTTCTTGAAAATCGTTTTTTCTGACTCAGGGGGTCTCAAAACGTGGAGATTTGATGAAAACCGACCAAGTAAAATTTTACATAAAACCAATACCTTCTCATTACAATGAGAATGTAAAAACAGTTCGTGGCAGTGAGGCCACACGGCAGAAGTGAAACTTTGATGGATTAACTTAAAAAATTTTCGTGAGGAATCATCATTAGTTTTCAGATCACATAGTAAGAGACTGCAAAAAGCAAGAGAGAGACATACTGTATAGCATATCATAGTGTATGATATATTGTATAATATTGTATCTCAATGTATCATATCATGTCACATTACATCATATTATAGCATAGTGTATCATATTGAATAATATTGTATCATATCATATTGTATCATAACGTATGATATTGTATCATACTACATTATATTGTATCGTATAATGTAATGGTGTATTATATTGTATTGTGCTGTATCGCATTGCATCATATTGCATCATATCGTATGATACTGTATCATATTGTATCATATAGTGTGATAGTGTATCATATTGTATCATGTTGTACCGTATTGTATCATATTGCATCATATTGCATGATACTTTATCATATAGTGTGATAGTGTATCATACTGTATCATAATGCGCCATATTGTTTCATATTGTATCGTATTGTAACAGATTGTATCACATTGTATCACACTGTATGATGCCATAATATATTGTATAATACTGTATCATATTGTGTGATAGTATATCATATTGTATCATGATGGTTCATATTGTATCATACTGTATCATATTGTATCGCACTGTACCATATTGCATCATATTGTATCATATTGCATCATACTACATGGTACTGTATAATATTGCATCATATAGTGTGATAGTATATCATATTGTATCACGCTGTATCATGCTGCAGCATATTCTATCGTACTGCACCATATCGCATCATATTGTATGATACTGTATCATTTTGTATCGTATTGCATCAGATTGTGTCACATTGTATTATACTGTATTATACTTATGATAATGTATCATATTGTATCATATTATGTGACAGTATATCATATTGTATCATATTGTACGATACTGTACCATATAGTGTGATATTATATCATAATGTATCGTATTGCATCAGATTGTATCACATTTCATCATATTTTATGATACTGTATCATATTGTATCATATTGTGACATATTGTATCGTATTGCATCATATTGGATGATAATGTATCATATTCCATCATATTATATGATATTGTGTCACATTGTATGGTAATAAACCATATTGTATATTGTATAATATTGTATTAAATTACATTATATGATATTGCATAGTGTGATAGTGTATTATATTGCGCGGTACTGTATCATGTTGTATCATATTGCATCCTAATTTATGATACTGTACCATACTGTATCATGACGTATCGTATTGCATCATGCTGTGTCATATTTCATTACATTGAATGATATTGTATCATATTGTATATTGTATCATATTGTATCATATAGTGTGCTAGGGTGATCAAGTCGTGTGATAGTGTATCGTATTGTATCATACTGTATCATATTGTGCCATATTGTATCGTATTGCATCATATTGGATAATAATGTATCATATTCCATCATATTATATGATATTGTGTTACATTGTATGGTAATATACCATATTGTATATTGTATAATATTGTAATAAATTACATGGTATTGTATAGTGTGATAGTGTATTATATTGTATCATAAAGTATCAAGTTGTATCTTATTGCATCATACTTTATAATACTGTATCATATTGTATCATAATGTATCATATTGTATCATACTGTACCATATTGTGCCGTATTGTATCATGTTGTAAAGTATTGCATCATATTGCATGATACTGTACCTTTTTCCATCATTTTATATGATATTGTATCACATTGTATATAATAGTGTATTATATCGTATAATATTGTATCATACTGTTTGATATTGTATCATATTGTAAGATTCACTGTAATATAGTATGATAATATATGAGAATGTATCATACTGTGTCATAATACATTATGTTGTATCATTCATAATTAAAAAAGTACAGTGACTAGCGCGCGTTGAGAGAGGACCAGAGGCGACTGCGAAGTCGGTTGGTCGCAAGTATAGTGGAGCGCTCGGAGAGAGGGGATCGCCGAGATGAGGCGGATTGAGCCGACGAGCCCCGAGCGCGTCGTTTCATCTCACGCGTCGCGTCGCCATGCCAAGAGGCGATCTTCCTCCCGTACCGCGCCATTAGATGTTTCGGAGCAAAAATTGAATCTTTCGAAAAAAGATAGAAGGTATAAAGAAAATTTATGGACAAGAGTGGTTTCACACAAAAAAATACGAACGTCTTGTTCAAAGAAATAATCGAAATATTCGTAATCGGGGGACTTTTTCGAGATTTTGAACATAAATGTATCTCGGGGACCTCTTATTGCATACAGAAGTATTAGTGGCGACTGGACTGATAATAAATAGTTATAACTTATGTTTGAATGGTGGCAGTATATTAAAATTAAAATAGATTATTTTACTTATATTTGTACTTTTAATTAATGATTATCTACTGTAGGATCATCTACTGTAGAGTTGGCCACCTATAGTTGATATCTGGATTGAAGATGTTTTAATACATGATTGATTTGGTATTCCTTTATATTTTACTTACGAACAGAATTAAGAGCCATCAGAAACGTGAAGAGCAACGTTAAAACAAAGATCTTCATTTTAATAAAGACACGGAGAAACAATTTTTAAACAAATTGTAGACTGCAACTGAATGAATCTCGAGTATTTGTCCCTTGTATATATACTAGCGATTATCTCATTATGGACAGAAATTCTTGTCTACGGGTAGATCGCTGATTGGCTTGTGCGAAAAGCGGATTTTTATTGTTCTCTTAGTATTGCGTCTCCCTTTTCAGTTGAATCAACAAAGATACTTCGATTAAAAATTAATTTTATCGTGTAGCTTACTATTTCAACATATACTCACAGTTCAAATAAAGGTACCAGCAAAACATATTTCGTCATCGAACCTTATCTCTGTCGAGGTTTTAATTTATTCGAACGCTTACAAAATCACAATTTTTTTTGTAAACTCTTCTTTTAATGAAATGATTTTATGTAGTGGAATTATAAAAAATTTTTGAACAGTTTTTTCAAAAATCTAATTCAAATAATTTCTGAAGAAAACTTTTCAAATCCGTTAAAATTTCAGAATGTGGTATTTTTGGAACAGTAAATATCATATCCGTCTCACTGTTCAGTTTATTGGCGTCGCGTAAAGCGTCAAATTTCTGGCTTTTTATATGATTTTAATTAATTTGAATTCGGATTTGAATTCATAACTTTATTTGAAAATTCATATTCTTGCTCGATAATTCAACAATTTTGTTGAAAATTATTACATTTTGTTGAAAATTCGTCTTGTTTGGTAGAAAAATTAATTTTCTTGATGAGAAATTCGTCGTTTTGGTCCAAAATGTAACTATTTGGTAAAATATTTACCTTATTGGTTAAAAATTCATTTTAGTTGAAAATTAATATTTTTATCAGAAACTTAACTGGTTCGTAGAAAATTCGTGATTTCGATTTCAAAAAAATGTTGTCAAAAATTCAAGTGCTTGATTGAAAGTTGAATTATTTTGTTGAAAATTACTTTTTTGTTGAAATATCATATTTTTTTATTAACAATTCAACTTTTCTGCAGATAACTCTTCTTTTTGGCCTATAAATTCAACAATTTTGTTCAAAATGAATTTTTTTCTCGTCGTTTTTCATAGAACATTAATTTTTTCAATAGAAAAAAGATCGTTTTGGTTAAAAATGTAACGATTTGGTAAAAAAATTCACCTTTTTGGTTGAAAATTCATTTTTTTTTTAAATTCATATTCTTGGTCAAAAATTCAACAATTTTATTGGAAATCAATAAATTTTGTTAAAAATTCATCCCTTTTTGTTAACAATACAACTCTTTGTAAATTAATCTGTTTTCGCTGAAATCTCAACTATTTTTTTAGAAATTCATCTTTTTGAGGTGAATTCAACAGTTTTTTATTAAAAAATAAAATATTTTTTGGTTGAAATATCAAATATCAAATTTTTTATCGATAATTGGAAAAATAAAGTAGACTTTTTGAATTCAAAACTCAACAGTTGGGTAGAAAAATAAACTATTTGGTATAAACTCAACTTCTTTTTGATCATTCATATTTCTGGCTGAAAATTCAAATATTTGGTTAAAAATTAAATTACTCGCATACAAATTTAACTATTTAGTGGGAAATTTGATCATTTGATAAAAAATCAACTTTCTGGTTTCGAAAACGTATTTTTGGGTTGAAAATCAAACTATTTTACAGATAATTCGCCTTTTTTACTTCCAAATTGAAAAATTTAGTGGGATATTCATATTTTTGGTTGAAAATTCAACTATTTGGGTGAAAGTTAAACTATTCTTATGGAAATTCTTACTCTTTGGTAGTAGATTTGAGTGTTTCGTGAAAAATTAACTTTTCGTTGAAATATCATATTTTTGGGTTAAAAATTCAACTGTTCTGCAGATACATCATCGTTTTGGTGAAAAATTCACCTTTTTGGTTAAAAATTCATAATTTTAGTTGAAAATTCATATTCCTGGTCAAAAATTGAACAATTTTTTTAAAAATTAATAAATTTTGTTGGAAATTCGTATTTTGTGGGGAAAAATTAATTTCATTACTTGAAAATTCATATTTTTAGTCAAAAATGTAACTATTTGGTAAAAAATTTACCTTTTTAGTTGAAAATTCATCATTTCCGTTGAAAATTCAGATTTTTGGTCAAAAATCTAACAATTTTGTTGAAAATTCAAAAATTCGGTTGAAAATTAATACATTTTGTTGAAAGTTCGTATTTTTTGCTAGAAAATTAATTTTCGTGATAGAAAATTCATCGTTCTGGTCAAAAATGTAATTATTTGGTAAAGTATTTAGCTTATTGGTTGAAAATTCATAATTTTAGTTAAAAATTCATATTTTTGGTGAAACATTTTACTGTTTCGTAGAAAATTAGTATTTTTGATTCGAAAAATATTTTGTTGGAAATTCAACTGCTTGATTGAAAGTTGAACTACTTTGTTAGAAATTCACTTTATTGTTGAAATATAATATTTTTGGGTTGAAAATTCAACAGTTTTGTTAAGAATCAATTGTTTCGTTGTTCTTAAATTCGTCTTTTTTATAGAACATTAATTTTTTTTGATAAAAAAAACGTCGTTTTGGTTAAAAATGTAACTATTTGGTAAAAAATTCACCTTTTTGGTTGAAAATTAAGATTCAGGGTCAAAAATTCAACAATTTGATTGAAAATTATTACTTTTTCTTGAAAACTCATATTTTTTGGTAGAAAATTAATTTTCATGGTAGAGAATTCATCGGTTCAGCCAAAAATGTAACTGTTTGGTAAAATATTTACCTTATTGGTAAAAAATTCATATTTTTAGCCTGGAATAGTTGAATTTTCAGCAAAAAAATATATAATTCAAAACAATCATTTCTGATAGAATAGTTCAATTTTCAACAAATGAAATGAGTTTTCAACAAAGTAGTTCTACGTTCAACCAAAAGGTTGTACTTTAAACCAAAAAAGGTGAATTTTCAATGAAAAATTTTATAGTTGAATTTTCGACTGAAACGATCAATTTTCAACCTAAAATGGAATAGTTGAATTTTCAATTCAAAAAATTAATTTCCATACAAAACTAAAGTTTTTTCAACAAAATAGTTCAATTTTCATCCAAAAAGATGATTTTTTATTAAAGTTTTTTTAGATTCCAACCAATTAATTGAATTTTTAATACAGAGAATAAATTTTCCAATGAAAAAGAGATGGATCAACAACAACAGAAAAGCCAAGAATATGAATTTTCAACTAATCTTATGAATTTTCAAGCAAAAAGATTACACTTTCAACAAAGACAACGAATTTTCTATTAAGAAAATTAAGAAATAAACAAAGACGAATTTTCAATGAAATGCATTAACTTTCAACAAAATTGTAGAATTTTGAAGCCAAAAAGACGATTTATCTACAGAACAGTTGAATTTTCAGCCCGAAATAGGATTGTTTGAAAAAAGTTTATCTTCTACGAAACAGTTAAATTTTGCACCAAATAGTAAGAATTTTCATAGAAATAGTTAAATTTTCAAAAAAATGGTTGAAATTTTAACCAAAAATATGAATCATCAACAAAAGAATAAATCTTCAACCAATTAGTTTAATTTTCTACCAAATTCTCGAGTTTTCAAGCCAAAAAAAGCGGATTCACTTAAAAAATATGAATTTTCAAGTAAATTGTTAAATTTTGAAGTCAGAAAGACGATTTATCTGCAAAAATAGTTGGAATTTCAAACTGAAAAGATGTTTCGTAAACCCGAAGGTTAATTTTCTATTAAATAGTTAATTTTTTAACTATATAGTTGAATTTGCATAAGAGTAATTAAATGTTTGAAAAAATAGTTGAATTTTCAACCAGAAATATGAATCTCTATTTTTTAAATTTTCGAATTCAAGGAATTCATAGATTTCCATGAATTCGACGAATTCGAGAAATCCATGTAATTCTAAAAATTCACAGAATTAAAGGAATACAGAGAATTCAAGGGATTCAGAGAATTCGAGACATTCAGTAAATTCTAGGCATTCAGTGAATTCCAGGAATTCTTCAGAAAAATCAAGGAGTTCAGAAAATTAAACGAATTCTGAAAATTCAAAGAATTCAGAGAATGGAAGTTATTATGAGAATTCCAGGAATGAAAATCATTCTGTGAATTCCCAGGATTTTGAATTCTTTGTATTCATAGAATTCTTGGAATGCTTGGAAATCTCTGAATTCCTTAAATTCTCTTGATCCTCAAAATTTCTTAAAATCTATGAATTCCTTGAATTCCATGAATTCCTTGAATTCGCAGAATTCCTTCAATTCGTTGAGTGCTCTTAATTTTCTGAATCCCTTGAATTCTCTGAATTCCTTAAATTCATTCCATTCTCTGCATTTCTCAAACTCTCTGAATTACTTAAATTCACTGGATTCCTTGAAATCTTTGAATAACTTGAATTATCCGAATTCCCTGAATTCTATGAATTCCCTGAATTCTATGAATTCCCTGAATTCTCTGAATTCTCTGAATATCCTGAATTCGTTGAATTCTCTGAATTCCCTGAATTCGTCATATTTGTTGAATTCTCTGCACTCCCTGAATTCCTGGAGTTCTTTGAATTCCTTGAATTAGCTGGATGCCTTGCTTTTTCTGAATCCCTTGAATTCTCTGAATTTCTTACATTCTTCGAATCCCTTGAATTCTCTGAATTCCATAAATTCTTGAAATTCAAGGAATTCTCTGAATTCCTTAAATCCTTCAAATTCCTTGAATTTTCTGAATTCCTTGAACTCTCTGAATTCCTTGAATTCCCGGAATTCTTAGAATTCTGTAAATTCCTTGAACGCGTTGAATTCTCTGAATTCTCTGAAATTACCGAAGGCCTTGCTTTCTCTGAATCACTTGAATTCTTTAAATCCTTTGAATTCTCTTTATCACTTGAATTTTCTGAATTCCTTAAATTCACATTTTCAAACGCCATTTCTAGGTCAACAAATGATCATTAAACTGTTTAAATTAATCTCAAATATTTTTTTTTGGAATCTGTCTCCAGATATTCGAATTTTTCTAAGCGGTTGTTTAATCATCCCTTATTTAGAGAAGCAGAGAAATTAACCTTTCGTAAGGAATAAATCACCAAGGATCAGGCCTACAATATCGCCTTAAAACATACATATAGGAAGTGTTCTTTAAGAGTACTTGCATTATAATTTATTTTCAGGGTAGTTTAATCATCCCTTAATTATTGAAACAAAGAAATCGATATTTTATACGGGACAAAGCACATGAGATTTTTGTATTCATACATTGATCAATAAAATCAATTTAAAACATATACACTTCCTATGTATGTTTTAAAGTGATATTGTTAATCAATTTCCTTGTTTCTCTAATTGAGGGATGATTGAACAATCCTAGCAATAAATTCTAATCCAAAACCTGTTAAAAGACGCTTCCTTTATATGCTTTAAAGTAAATTTGTTAATCAATGTGATTCGCCTCATTTAAAATAATTTTTTTCAAATAGAATTTTTTCTTCAGCATTCGAATTTCTAAACTAATAATTAAAAATTCAGACTGTGTAAACATTTATTAATATATATAAAAATAGCGAGTTAAATGTAGTAGAATCTATACATTTCATGTATCAAATATCTCATTCTTCAATGAATATTATTCTATGTTAGAATTTTTTGTGATGCTTCAAAATCATAAGGCGTGTTAAGGATACTGATCAGCGGAATCAAATGGTTTTATTAAACAATTAATAATTTGACAAAATTCTGTTCACTCGTTTATTTTATTTTGCATTTACACAAGGATTTGAATGATGAAATATCAAATTGATTACCTTTGTATTGATGATATATTTTGTATAAACAAAACTTAACAATTAATAGTAATATTATTGTACCGTTTCAAATGATAATTAATCGAAATGAATAATTTTTTTTTTAATTACAAGAGCATGTGCGCTATTTCCAAGAACGTTAATTTTCTAGAATCCTTATAGGGTGATCAATACAATGATTGGCCCACTCAAAAATTGTTTAGTTTCTTGGTCGTCATCAGGATGTTAGTAATTCATTTTTTTCCGCTTTTTTGCAGGTATCTCGTAAAACGCGGCATCGCGGTATATTCCATATGTAATTTTACAGCGTAGCAGTATATCACCATGACGATACTCTCCGTTACGTATTATAGCAAATCGCCCTGGAACATTCTCATCACGGATCACTATATCCTCTGGAAGCACAGTGATTTTCCTTGATGGAGGTTTCGTGCCTGGTCAAGTAAGAAAAATATAGTACCGACTGTTCTGAAGATTAAAAAATTCACTATCTTAGAGCTATTGAATTATACTCAATTACGAGTCTACAAATGATTATCTAAGAAATTGAATTTTTAATTTTATTTCTGAATCCCAAACATTCTTTATTGTTGCAAAAAAATTATATACTGTACAATCTCTATTCTGACCCTCTTCAAGCTGTCTCGAAATTGAAAGTTTTACTTCGAGCAATTTTTTACCAAATATTTTACTACCAAATTATTTAACTAAAAAATGATTTAGAGTCATTTATAGTAATTGAATAATTGATTAATAATAATAAAAAATTATACAAATTACAAGAAATGATATACTCTAAATTAAAGGAAAATTGTTTACTTTTTAGGAAATATCTACGGTTATCATTTAACTTGCTTTATGTAAACTCTGAACACACCTTTTTCCTGGAATATAATCGATTTGACTGTTTCAATTTTTAACTTGTGCAAGTTATATTTGTTTGAGATTGTATTTTAGTCTTCAAATTACCTGGTGCTGGTGGTTGGTTTGACTTAAGTAGACCTATTAATCCGGGATTCAATCGGAATGGTTCTGTAAAGAAAAAAAAATATAAATAAATATCGAATGAGTATTTTGTTAAAATTCGAAAATTAATTTTTAATATCACGCTTATATCTTTGCTAAAATAGTAAGTCAACGATTGACAGTTATGAATCAAAAAATTTTATATTCCGAAGCACATTTTTGATTTTACTTTTAATAATTTGATAAAAGTAAAGTTTGAAAGAATGTTTAAGCTAAATTCCATGAAGTCCTTAAATACCATGAATACCATGAATTCCTTGAATTCAACGAATTCTATGAATTCCATGCAGTCCATGATTTCCCTGAATTCCTTGAATTCCATGAATTCCGGAAATTGCATAAATTTTTGGAATTTCATGGGGCGTTTACGTGAAGATTCTCATGGATTCATTTCTCTTGCAAAAATGCCGTACCGCGCTCTAGTCACGGTGCAGTATTAACTAAATAGCCAAAAAACTGTTTAGGCAAAATTCAGCAATATTTCGTTCAGATTGTATTTTAGTCTTTAAATTACCTGCTGATGGTGGTCTGGGTCGTGGTGACGATGATGTATAAAATGGTGTTGAATCTGTAAAAAAAAATATAGGGATATTTTGTTAATGAAATACTACAAAAAATGTTTTAGCAAAATTCTGTTACATTTCTATTAAATTTTATTTCTCTCTTTCAATTACCTGGCTCTAGTGGTCTGATTGATTTCAAGTGTCTCAATAATGCTGGATTGAATGTTAAGGTTTCTGTAACAAGAAATAAAGGGATTTTTTCTTCAATGCAATTTTTAGACGAATTCCAAAGTTCACGGTTAAAATAGAGATGCCCTTATCAACAGTTTTTTCTCTAAGTAAGTTTAAGCGAAATCAAATAAATACCGCGAAAAATGTTTTGGCAAAATTCTGTAATATTTGTTTCAGATTGTATTTTAGTCTTTCAATTACCTGGTGCGGTTTTTTGGGGTGACTTTCACGATGATGGTTGATCTGATGATTCTGTAAAAAGAAAATATAGGAATTTTTTGTAAACGAAATGTTTAGGTAAAACTCAATGTTAATAATGAAAATAAAGATTCCCATGTCAATTTTTGATATGTGAACATCTTAGACCTCGATATGGGGAGTCGCACCTGATTCAAATGGAACCACGACTGGAAAGTGTAACGCAGGCCCCTGACACACGCGCTGTGTCTCATGTCAGAGAACGGAGGCCTGCTTCTCTCTCTCTCCATCCCTCATTTCTGTTTCAAACGATTAATAATTGTTTCAACAATTGTAAATTATTTACAAACAGGAGGATAAAATGATTTGTCCAATTTGAAAAAAAAAGAAACCATTTTCAATACTTTTCTTATAGGTTTTGAGTACTTAGATGCGTAATAATAATAATAAGTGTCATAATATTGAATTTTTCAAATGAAATTTTAATTTTTATTATTCTTCTCCATGAAATGTAATTAGCCTAATTCTAAGTGTAGATGCGTAACATGAGAGCGACACAATGTGTTCTTTCAGAGAACTCATATCGGTCCACATCGGTATTTTGTAAACAAAGCTTGACTAAGCAGGCAAAGGAAAGAATGCGTTTTGAGAAATAAAATAGTTTCAAGAATGAATCAATACATTTTTTGAATGTATAGGGTTGGATAAGACTATTTTCCGCTAGAAAATTTTGGGTCTATCATGTTTTGGACAAAAAATTAAATTTTATTTTCGTTTACCGTAAACGTTGCAAACTTCAGTCTCATAAAAGCTACAGCAGTTCAAATAAGTGATCCTAAAAATCTAATTATAAAAATTTTAGGAGTTTGACAAGTTCGGTTTAGAGTTCTCTTTCTCTTCGAAATAATTCTATCAGAAACTCTTACACCACTTTTCGATCGAACCTAATCCCAGAAAGCTACAGCATTTCAGAGTGACCCAAAACTTTTTGTTTTTCGTAAAAAAGATCATTAAAAAAAATTGAATTGGATCTGTCGAAAAAAGACAAAAGGTATGAAAAAAATTTATGGACAAAAGTTGTCTTATTCAAAAAAATAATCGAAATATTCGTAATCGGTGGACTTTTTTGAGATTTTGAACATAAATGTATCTCGGGGACCTCTTCTTGCATAGAGAAGTATTAGTGGCGACTGGATTAATAATAAATAGTCGTTACTTATGTTTTAATGGTTTCAGATTGAGAAAACATTTTTGGTATAGGGGAGACTACCCTGAAGTAGATGATGATCCTACAAGAGATAATCATCAATTAAAAATAATGATGTATGTATAATAATTAATTCAATGTAATTAATATTTAAGGCGTGATACGTGATAGTATATCCAAATTAGAATCGATTATTTTACTTATATTTGTAATTTTTATTAATGATTTTCTACTGTAGGATCATCTACTGTAGAGTTGTCCACCTATAGTTGATATCTCGATTGAAGATGTTTTAATATATGATTGATCTTCATTTTAATGAAGATACAGAGAAACGATGTAAAACAAATTTCTTAGACTGTAACTGAATTAATCTTGAATATTTGGCACTGTATATATACTAGCCATTATCTCATTATGGACAGAAATTCTTGTCTACGGGTAGATCGCTGATTGGCTTGTGCGAAAAGCGTATTTTTATTGTTCTCTCATTACTGCGTCTTCCTTTTCTAGTTTAATCAACAAAGATACTTCGATTAAAACTGAATTTTTTCGTATAGCGAACTATTTCAACATATACTCTTAATTCAAATAAAGGTTACAGCAAAACAGATTTCGTCATCGAAACTTATCTCTGTCGAGGCTGTAATTTATTCAAACGCTTCAAATGTCACAATTTTTTTTTTGGTAAGATCGTCTTTTAATTACATGATTTCATGTAGTGAAATTATAAAAACTTTCCGAACAGTTTTTTAAAAAGTCTGATTCAAATAATTTCTGAAAAAAAACTTTTCAAATAGTTGAGCCTCCATCAACAAAAAGGATTAATTTTTTAACCGAAAAGACGAACTCTCATTACAATATATGAATAGTAAATTCTCTGATAAAAAATTAAGTTTTTAAAAGTAAAGGACGAATTTTTAATACGATTTTTGAATTTTGAAGCCAAGAAGACGAATGATCTACAATATAGTTAAATTTTCATCTAGAAAATATGACTTTTCAACACAAGAATGTATTTTCTGCCAAAAAGTTACATTTTCACAAAGAAATAGTTTAATTTTTAACCAAGTAGTTCAACTTTCAAACAAAAATATAAATTTCTAACGAAACAGTCAATTTTCAATCACATAGTTTAATTTTCCCAAAGTTATTGAATTTACAAACTAGAAAGACGAATTTCTCTACAACGGAGTTCAATTTCCAACCCGAAAATATAAACTTCTACCTACAATAGTAAAATTTCAACAAAAAAATGAATTTTTCACAAAGCAGTTTAGCTTTAAACGAAGTAGTTGATTTTTCGATTGAAAAGACGAATTTTCAAAAAATAGTTGAATCCTTAATCAGGTTGATTTTCAAGAACACAGTTGTATTTTTGACCGAAAAGGATTAATTATCAACCAAGGAGATTAATTTTCCACCAAAAGGGACGAATTTTTAGCAAAATATCTCAATTTTCAGCCAAACAGTTTATGAGCGCCTTCCAAGTTGCTAATCTATACGTTCGTTTGTCCCATTTTGAAAATATATTGACATACATGAATGAAGGCAAAAAATAATGCTTAAATTCCTTGCTTGTTCCCGGTTTCTTGAAATTTATTAATCATAACGCATTTTTGAGCAGAAAATTTTAGACTTGTAATGTGTTATAAAATATTGACAATTTTCAAAAAAATGTTGCTGTCCTTAAAAGAAGTTGGAATGAGCACAAAATCTTTGGTAAATTTTTGTAAATATTTTTCCTTTAAATATTAGAAAAAATGAAATTGTCTCTTTCCTTCTTCCTTTCTTATTGAGATTCTTAACATATTTGTAATGAAGTCATTTTCATTGGTGCTGATAAAAATTTGGTTGTTTGATTCTGACAATTCTGAAATTTTTACGAATTTAATAGAGTAATTCCTTTCTTATTCAGGACATTGCTCTTCTAATACAAGTGTATGTGATGATATCAATTTATTTTCAAAGACAATCTATTATGGCACAATATAATTTTTTTCATGAAAAAAAATCTAGCTGTGATTTTTTTTATCTGTGTAGAAACGTGTGTTAAATTTATTTTACTGGACGATTGAAAAACACTGAGTTTTAATATCTTGCGTTTAGCTCTTTGCCAAATCTGGTAAATTTTTGTTCCATTTTTTTCATCTTATGATATCAAGAGCACATCGTATCCCTCAAGTTTGGATGTAAGATAAAAATTAATTATTACGAGATTGCTGACTGGTCATTAGAGTGTTTACCATGAGAACATCTCCGAAGATAAGAATACATTCATCGCGTGCGGTAATTTGTTCCCATGATCATTCTAGGAAAAAATGAATTTCAGACATTCATATATGAAGGTGAAAAATTAATTTTGTTTTTGTCGAATTTCACCCGATGGAAGACACTTTTTTTAAATTATATTTTGCTCAAATTGGAGATCAATCTTCAAATTATGATCATATCATCAGGAGTACTGATCAATCATGCAACATTTTCTCAAGTTCTTGATGCACATGAGTAATTGTTGATTCACATAATTTTACATAATTAATTTCTTATTTATGTTACGAAATCATTCCTCACGAAGAATGGGTTTAATCAGATAAATTCAAAAGTCTACAAAAATAAACATTCATATTGCGCAATAACATCGCACTCTTTTACATACTTAATATCCTTGTTTACATTAGTTACATAATCACCGCTTTTCAGCTCTTCTAGAATACACATTAAAATTTTCATTAGATACGAAATTATCGCTCCTCTATAACTGATATGAATTATACCTTATGCTATAACACCTGCTGTGATTATTATTTGCTACACATACATATTATAATACATTACAAATATCTTCATAATTCTCCAAGAAATTAAATTGTTAATTTTATTCCTGAATCTTAAACATTCTTTATTGGTGCGAAAAAATTGCATACTGTCGAATCTCTATTCTCTGTCTCGATCCAGAAAGCTGTATTTCGAGCAATTTTTCACAATAGCTTGTAATCCTTCTTTATGGGTAATTGTCAAATTGTAGGCAAATTTTAGCACCCACAATGGCACTCATATTAATATTAGGAATTTGATATTTTATAACGGAAATTGATCTTATCACACGTAAAAAATTTGCATCCAAAAGGGGCAGTCATGACAATAAGAAATAATAATGAATCCATGGGCACGCGCATATGATCAGTCGTACGCTGTTCTATTGTACCGTACGGTAATGATGCGAGAAAAATGTTAAAGTTTAACCTTTTTTATTGTTTGTGAAAAAATAACAGATTTTAGTTATAAAAAGTCACCCACTTATGAAAGAAAACACCGCCAACCAAGTAACGGAATGGTTTTCATAATTTTTTTTCACCCCGAAAATGGTTTTTAACGCACGTACGATAATGATGTTTTTGTTGTCAAGATGCACTTCTCAGTTTTATTATCGGACTCACAAAAAAGAGAGTAAATATTTTGAGCTCAATTTTATAAAATCTTATATTAAACGATATGCCTTATATTTCCGTATTTATTATTTAACTGTAACTACCATATTTTACTAAAAAAAACGTACGGTAATGACGTCTGAAATGGCAAAAATTGAGGGACAGACTTCAAGGCTTTTACAATATTATTTATTTGACTTAAAAAATGTGCATACATTAAATTTATGTTCATGTGAAGTTTACAAACTTGACACGTTAAGCGATTTTCAGGCCACTGTCTAAAAAAAAGAAGAAAATCAGTTTATCCTTGTGCAAAGTCAGATTGGGACGCCGTACGGCAATGACGTTTCGGGTGTTCTTATATTATATTAAATTAAATAGGAACAGAAATGAAAAAAAAGAACTGACCATTTTGTAGAGGATCATAATTTTTTCGCGATTCCAGATAAATAAAGACATAAAATCATTATAAGAAATCAGTATAGAAATAAAGAATGTCAAAATATTAAAAGAGTTGATGCAAAAAAAATAGGACTCCTAGCGATTCTGACCATTTCAAGGAGCTTTACGACATATGAAGAATTTTATTAAATCTCCAAAGCTTTCAAAGGATTTCAAAGATTCATAGATTTGAATTTTTTGGAATATTAATTGATAAGTCTAATTTGAATTATATTCAAGGGCTTTTGAATGATTCATACATTTCAAGTATATTTTGACTTTTTCCACAGATTTTAAGAAATTTACAGGGTTTTCCAAGCCAGGAAGACAAAATTTGTTTTAATACAATGGAATTTTTTACAAAAAAAAAAGAATTTCCAACCAGTTGAATTAAAAAAAAATCTTGACAAAATATTTGAATTCTCAATTATAAAAGAAATTCTAAAAAAATTTAAATTAACCAAAAAAATTGAGTATTAAAGCCAGAAGGTGAATCCTCAACCGACAAGATGAATTTTTAACAAGCCATGTTAATTTTCAAAGCAAAAAAAGGAATTTTCTATGAAATACTCAATTGTTCTACTAATAAAGAATAAATTTCCAACCAAAATGGAATAGTTACAATTTCTCATCAAAAAATTAATTTTCAAGAAAAGAATTTTTTGCTTTCATGAATTTTCGTAAATTTGAACGACTTAGAAAGTGTTAGAGATTATATGAACGTCAATAAAGCAAGATAAAATAGAGAAATTGTATAAATAATTCTGGTTATCAATAATGTGGAACGTGTTAAATATTTATGTTCTTTTATCAAATTTTTCAATTTACGACGTTTTTGTTTCTAGAAGCTTCTTTTAAATGATTTCTACAGCTCTAAATAAATTGATATATTTCCATATAGTAGTTTTCCACTATCTGATTATAAATTTTTCACTAATTTTTAGAAACTCACTTTTCTCTAATAATATTATTAAAATTTCATCAATCGACATCTAAAGAGCATATTAAAAAATCATATGTTAATATGAAAATGCAAAATTGTAATTTTCAATTTCCAATTTCAATTTCCGGATTTTATGGATTTTTTCTAGTGCATTTTTATCACAGGAAAATTTTCAAGTACCCAAAAAAATTCTTGTTTCTGCGAACCAGAAATTTTTAAATATTTTTTGATGATCTGTTTCTAATTTATGAGATCAGAAAGAGCTAATAAAAATACGTAAAATTTAAAACCACTGAAGATTAAACAGAAAAAAAAACATATTTTCGAGAAAAAAATGGACTTTTTCCGAAATGCTTAAAAAAAAAGTTCGAAATATTGAGAAATTGAGAGAAAATTGCGAAATATTTCAAAACATTTGGAATATTTATCGAAAAAAGACGCTTTTGAGAAACTTTGAAAGGTTACAAGAAAATAAAAAAAATTTAAGATCATGAGGAAAATTTTTCTTGTTTGTTTTTTCTCTTGAATTGATTTAAAGAGAATGCCTAAAGAGATTTCTAAAAAAACTTTTAATTGTGGACGAAGATTCTGGAAGATTTCATGAAAATTTTTTTTATTTTGAAGAAACAAAAAAAAATGTTAAAAAAATTCTGATAGTTTTTAAAGACATTTTGAAGGCTTTGAATTTTTAAAAGGATGCATGAATAATTTTGAATTTGAAATGATTCTAAAAAGTGTAAAACAAAATGAAGATTTTCAAAGATTGAGAAAAAAGCTTCTTGGGAATTTTGGAGAATTTCAAGAAAGTGAAAAAAAAACTTTTGGATTCCTGGGGAAATTGTGAATAATTTTTCATTCTGAAGAATGAATTCAAGTAAGTGAAAAAATATGCAGAATTTTTCAATAGATTCAAGGCATCATGATCGCCATTCTGAGATATTTATTTTTGAAGCAAAAAAGAACTTCAATGCTTATTTAAACTATTATTCTTTAGTCTGTACATTTTTCAATCTATAAAAATCAATCAATAATTTTAGTGACAATTCGTTTTTTTCATAAAAATTTTATCATGCAATTCTAATTATTTTGTTGACAATTCAACAATTTGATGAAATTTGTTGTTTTTTTTTCATTGAAAACTGTTTTGTTGCAAATTCGTCGTTTTGTATAAAAAAATAAACCTTTTGGTAGAAAATTTAATTATTTATTCACAAATTAACTTTCTTGTTAGAAATGTATATTTTTGGGTTGCAAATTTAACTGTTTTGTTGAAAATGCATCTTTTGTGCTTGCAAAATGAGAGATTTGGTTGAATTTTTTTCTATTCTTACCGAATATATGTAAATTATAATTCATCAATCGAAATTCTTCCTTTTTCCAATTTTTCCATTTAAATTCAAACTCAATAAGATAATTGCACTACTTTTTCTTGATATCTAATTATTTTCAGCTGAAAAATTTATTATTATGTTTTTATTTAAAAATTTCATTATTTATTTTTCGAGTTGAAAATTGAACTGTTTGGTGCAAAATCAGTTATTTTGTTCAAAATCAACTTTGTTGTTGAAAATTCATATTTATTTTATTAAAATTCAAATGCTTTGTGAAAAATTCAACTATTTTATTGAAAATTCCACAATTTTGTTGTATTTTTTTATTCTCGATATCAATTATAAATTATCCACGAAAATTCATTCTTTTCCTAATTTTCCCATTTACATACAAAGTGAATTAACAGGAACCAATAAAAAAATCCAACTACTTTTTATTAAAAGTTGATTTTTTTCGGCTGAAAAGTTTATTATATTTTTTGTGGAGAATTGATCTTTTTGGGCTGAAAATGTTATTATTCGGTTCAAATTTCATTCATTCTTAGTAGGAAATTTAAGAAGCTTATCAAAAAGTCATTCTTTTTTATTAAAAATTGTAGTATCTATGGATAGTACAGTAGCGTCGAGCGCGAACGAGAGACCAAGTCTCGACAGTCTTAGCGAACCCGTGTGATAAGGCGAACGTTCTTGTTCCTGAGTTAATTAATCGCCGGTAATAATAAAGGACATTAATTAAATATCATTGAGTCTTTATTCTGGTACACCTTCACTATTTAAGGATATTACAGTGGCGACGAGGATGGGATATTATGAGTGTGAAATAACCCCATTTTGGGAAAGAAAATGGATTGGAATGTTGTGACCGAAGGGTTTCGAGAACGGAAATTATCATGGATATATACAGTTCAAAAAGTTGACCTGATTGAAGCATGTAAGCATTATAATATTCAATTCAGTGATAAGGATACGATTGATG